>VXAX01002831.1:603338-724724 GCA_013399835.1 Leptocoma aspasia
GGAACACCGCGGGGCGCCGCCCCCAGCCGATCCCTCGGCGTGCCCGGGCAGCCGCAGCCCCTGGGGCTCCGAGCCCGGAGCGCCGCCCGGGGCGCGCTCTGTCCCTGAGCCCGCTCGGCGCTGTCCCCGGCGGCGGCGCTGCGAGGCCCGGCCCGCTCGNCCCGCCACCCGGACGTTGTCCTCGACCTGCCGGGGCGGTATTTTTGGGACCTTCGGGAAGATTTCGGGAAGTTGGACCGTGTAAGGGCTGGCAAGGTGGCGGGGGAGGTAGGACGCAGCCGCCCCTGGCAAGTTTTACTTTGCGGGAGGGTGAGTGGAAGAGCAGTTCCCCGGGCGCTTGCCCTGCCAGGCGGGTGGTGCGTTTCTGGGTCCGGGGGATCCTCTGCGACCCTCGCGTCCTGCGGGGCCGTGGCCGAGCCGCGGGTGCCGGCCGGAGAACGGCTACTGGAGCTCAGCGGGCGGTGCCAGCTCCCCGTGGTCGGNCGTCCCGTCCCCCGTCCCGTCCCGTCCCGTCCCGTCCCCCGTCCCGTCCCGTCCCGTCCCGTTCCCGTGCTGGGTGGGTGGCCAGAATTTTGTATAATTATATTTACGGTGGCAAAGCGGTGTGTGCATCCCGGCCGGCAGCTTCCCGGTTGGCAGCGCAGGGCATGAGGAAGGTAGTTTCCAGCAAAGGTACGGTTGTTTTGATTCATCTAAAATGTCTGAGTTTTGATATGAAATGGAACGTAATAGCAATCAGTAATCATTGATGCTTATCACTCTTATAGAAAAAGCAGGTATTACTCGTAATGCACAAAATGCGTATTCATTTATCAATATCTGACTCGAGCCCACAGCAGTTTATATTTTTAAGTGCTCTGATGAGGTCTAAACCCACTGTTAAACAACATAAGAATTTAAGTGTAGACAAATATTTGAAACAAGCCGATCTTTGAAGAAGAAGTAGTGAATTGTGGAGACCTTTTGACATATGAAAATGCATGAATGTGCTTTTTTGATGCAAAAGTTGTTGAGATTCTCTGTCACAAACAGCACAGAACAAGCGCTGACACAGAAACCGAGGAATTTTAAACATTTGTCTTTCAACATTGTCAGCTTTAGTTCCTTGACATTTTGTTTTCTGTGACAGAAGAATAGTTTTGTGACAGTTATTCAGGATTTAATTTGCAAGCTTACAAAGGCCTGTAGCTGTGATGAGAACTCGTGAACAAAAAAAGGAAGGTATTTCACATTAGGGTTTTTCAAATGTCCTGTCCCACTCAAATGTCTTGTCCTACTCCTGTCTTCTCTCCCCACACACCTAGCTCCACAACAGCATCCCTGTATCTTTTGAAGTTATTTGCTTGTTGCTTAGTGTCTCTAAATTTTCTCTCATGTCCAATACATTTCTGTATCAGTGGCCCCAGCTCATACATGTTTTGTACCAGGAACACCTACTTTGTTCAGAAAGAGATGCCAGCTTGTTCTCTGTCATAACACCAGAGCGGTCTTGGAAGGCAATTCCATCCCTTCATACACTAAAGTTGCATTGTTATTTGTGTAAAATAGCTATGTCTCAACTGTGTAGAACTTTCTACCATGAATGATGCAAATAATATACTATTTTAACACGTCTTTTTCATTGTCATGGCAAAGATGTGATCCATTGGGAATAAACATGTCATGGCTCCAGAGAAAAGCTGCAGTCAGTCATGTTTATGTACCACTGGTGCAAGTTTCTTCATATAAATATTGAAATAGCTGTCTTTTTAACAGAAGTGTCATTGTCAGTTCAGAATTCCAAAAAAGAGAAAAACATGCCATTATACTTCTTGGTGACCAACTTGATGCAAACACAGCACCATAGTTAAGCCTACCCAAAGCACTGGTCTCAGTGTCAGATTCTTCTGTAAGTCTGTATGAATGTGTAATACACCCAAATGTTTTGAATCTGACTTTAAAATGTTGGTTTTGAAAACATTACTGTTTGGTTTTCCATTAAATTGCTTTTCCGCAAATGAAGCTTGGTCTACATGACTAAATGGGAATAGTAATTTGTAAGCTGCTGTGTATCTTCAGTTCACCAGCATCTTCCTGCTCCCAGAGCACTTTAAAAACAAAAGTGAAATAATGTCTTCACTGCTGGAAGTCAGTACATGCTTCATTGAGAGCAGTTGTTCCTATTAACATTTATTTCTGTGAAAAAAAAGTAATACTATGATTAAGTGGCATATGTATTTTCTAATTTCTTGGTAAAAATAACATTGGAAAGAAATTTAGTTATAAAAATGATATACTTTCTAAAAAGCATGTAAAGTGGAAAATAACTTTCAGTTCTTCATCTCACTGCCTGAAATAGCCTCAATAGAAGTTGCTGTTAGAAATATTACTTGCATACTGAAAATATGTATCAAATTTAATTTGTCCTGTCCTGAAAATTATATGACTCCTGGTATGAGCTACCATGAATACTGACGGTACCTAAATGTAGTTGCAGTAGTTAGTTTCTTAGTGTTCAACATTAGTAGTAATTTGATTATTTTCAACATTGAAAGTAATCAAATCCTGTTGTGAATGAACAGCTGTAACCAATGAAAAATGACAAAAGAGTTGGGATGTAGTCTAGTTATCTCCAAATTGGTAAATTAAGCACATATTTACCGGAGTGTGTGTACTATTGTTATTTTATATTCATCAGCATTCAGACTAGCTAATTTAAAGCTACTTAGGGTATGTGTGTTCAAACTGCAATAGAAAGTACTGGTGGCTTGCAGGGTACTCATAGCTGAACCATTTAGTTGAGAGAGCTTAATGCATCACAGGAGTGAGGCTTTTTCCCTTTTACAAAAGAGTTGTGGGCCAGATTTGTTGAGGATTATATGCTGTGTCCTATAAGCATGCTGTTTATGTGAACTTTCCATATAAATTCAAATGAAATGAATGAGTATTCATCATAGTTTTCCAGTCTCCTCAAAAGTAAGAAAATGTTCTTTAAGTTGCTGCAGTTAAGTAAGAAGATCATACATCTGTTGAGTTAAATTAAAGATAGCTCTCATGTCAAGACAGAACATTAGGCTATTCTATGATAAAACATATTTGTCATGCTTCAAGGCTTCAGTAATGATTTCCGGATAAATAGGCAGAGAATGTTGCATTGCTGAATCACCTAATGTTATATTGTTTGTTGAAACTGATAGATGAGTAAGACATTTTAGAGCTAACATTACTTGATGAAATCACCTTTCATTTTCTCCTTTTGGTTTTGAGTTTTTAAATTGGGATGATCATACATGACCAAAGAACTTTTTCCTTACTCAATGTAACTTACCTGCAATGAATGTGTTATGTTGTGAACGTCAGTGCATGCTGGGTAAGACTGCACTAGTGTTGAATTTATTGTTACAACTTTAATAATAAATTACAAAGTTTATTTGTGCTGCTAATCTATAGCTTTATCTTCAAGCAGCTAAAAAATTACAGTGAAATAGTGCTTAACTACTGCTCAAAGCTAATGTTTCAATACTTTGAGGCCAGCTTAGACCTTCCCTGTGAGGATAAACCCACGCTTCTCCATACGTCTCCATTTTGTACAATACATAGTTGTATAACTTTCTGCCAAAGAAGTTTGTCAATGCAAAAAGTTAACATGAGTTAAAAAAAAGATTTGAACAAATTCCTAGATTAAAAAAAAATAACATATCAAAGGCTAGAAAGCAGAGATATAATTCTTCTGAATCATAATGTCCCTAACCAGCAAATATTCTGGAGGCTTCAGAGTATTTCAAGAATGTACCATTCATATGGTTGCGTTGCGCTTCCTCACTTTTCCTTATGCATTTGCTGTTGGACATCTGGGGAAAAGGTGGATGCTGAACAAGTCTTTGGTTTGGTTAGATTTTACTGTTCATGCATTCTTACCCAGTCAAGGTGGACAAGGTGATATGCAATTTAAAAACGTTTGTTACACAACCTTCAAGCAGATATTTACTTGACTTAATTAGCAATAATTCAATGTATGATGTTGATTATGAGATGGAAAGGTAATAGGAAGCAAAGATTTGTTCTTATTTTCCAGTAATTTATTGCTAATGGTATTTTTTAATATAATGTTAACATTGGTCATTCACAGATCATGATACATTGTTGATGTTTGTTTATGATATGTAGCAACTACCAGGATAGTTTGTTTTAAATCTATTGCATAACTGTAAACATTTTTGTTAAGGAAAATGAAATGCTTTTCAGTAAAGGTAGCTCAGAAGTGCCAGTAAGAAGATGACTTCTTACAGGATGTCTCTTATTAGTCCCTAGTTCCTCAGTTTTGGAGCTGAAGATGATGGATTCTATATCTCTTCATTTGATTTCTGCTCTGAGACTCTCAGTCTTTTAGTTCATTCCTGTTCAAGATACAGAGTGCTCCTTCTCTAGAATGGATGACTGTCACTGTTGGGGCATTATTCAAACTTGAGTCTGGTTTTCTGGTTTAGTCTAAGCATGCATGAGCCTCTACTGTCATGTTCACTGAGTCCAGCTTTTGTTTCCATGCTCTTTTAACCTGCAGGAGAGGTGAAGACCTGGTCTAAAGAGTATTTTGAAAAGGTGATGTCCAGTGCACAAGAGAAATTGGCAGCCCTGAAGGATGCCAATCTTGTGTGCATACAAGTGGAGACTTGAGCCTGAACTTACTCTTAGAGGAAGTGGTGCTGCACAGTGCCTTTGGTGCCTCGACCTTTTACAGCACCAAGGGTCTTCCATTTGCAGCTGCCTTTCCATTGCAACTCTGTCACCTTTCACCAAAGCTTCCTGTCCTTTGTTTGCCTTTTGTCCAGTGTTTGCCTTCCTGTCCTCATGCTCTTGGTCTCATACTGTCATTCTCATGGCCTTGTACCTCCATGCTGTGCTACTACTGTTATGTCAGGGGGGTGATTGACACTGCTGTAAGAGTCAAGCCCTTTCACCAGTCTTTTCTTGCACAGTTTTTTGCAGCTTTGAGTTTGCATTAGGAGGAAGACAAGTATTTGCCCAGCATTCCCCAATATGCAAAACCTAACAGCCAGTTAATTTGCAACACCAGCCTCTGATCAAAAACTACTTCGTTTGGGCCTATTGCCATCATAAAGGGGTCAGGCACTAGGGGATTTGAACAGATCATGGGGAAATTTATGTGGTTTCTGTGGGAAAAGTAGTATGGTGCATCACCTGATACACTGGAGAGAACACCTGTGAGAGGATGCTTTATGGGGAAACCCTGGCAGTTCTCTTCTTGACTAGCCATTGCAGCTTTCCCTTTCCCCTTTTAATTTTCTCCTTTTGCTTTTCCAGTTACCTTCCCCCTTTTTTAATGTTTTTATCTCTGTCCCTGCCTTCTTTTTCCCCTAAAGAAACTTTTATTGTTGGCTTTGATGCTTGTCATGAGCTATAAACTCTGCAAGTAAATCAGGAAGGGGCATAGAGATGTTTACATACCTGTAATGAGAAGTCTAGGTAAGTGTGCAAATAGATTGGTGCATGGTCAATTTATACCTGTCTAAATAGAAATTATGTGATAACTTTCCTCGTTTTGCTTCCTGGTCAAAGAGAAGTCATACATCTACTGATTATTTATTTAGTCAGCCTGAATTTACTATTCTGGTTTATTTCCATGTGAGAATATCTCTATTTCACCAGATATCTGTGTCCTTCTCTGTATCCTTTTCAGTCTGAATTTAGATTTTTTCGGTAAATGTGATCAGAATAATAGCCTATGCCGACAGAAATCTCTTTAATGTGTTGTCCAAGGGTGGTAATACTTCATCTCCTTTTTCAAAAAGCTTCAGTGATGTGTCCTAGGTTGTATTAAGCTCAGTCTGAAAGTTCAATTTCCTGTTACTTTTTGTAATGCTCATGATTATACTAAAACACAGAAGCTGGAAAGGACCTCTTGGTCAAAATAGAATCAACATAGAATTTAGACCATGTTGTTTAGGGGTTTGTACAATTCTGCCTGGAAAGGCTCCAAGGAAAGCAATTCCACAACGTCTCTGAACAATCATACCCAATACTTAATTATCCTGATAGCACTTTTTCTTCCTTGTGTTGAGTCATAGCCTCCCAGTTTCAATTCAGGAGTATTTTCTCTCATTTTTGTGCCTGTGAAGAGCCTGGCTCCATCTTTTTGGTAAAGTTCCTCCTTTAGGCACTGACAGGTTGGCATTAGGTCCCTGCTAAGGCTGCCTCATCTTCAGGATGAACAGGTCCAGCTCTCTCAGCTTTCAACAGGGCAAGGCCTCCAGCCCTTTCCTACTTTGACAGACTCTGGAGGAAGCTTCATTCAGTTATTTGGAACACCAAGACTGGATGTAATATTCCAGACGAGGTCTAGTGCTTCAGTAAAGTGGAAACATGAAACTTCATATCAGTAAATCTACCAAATAGTAAATAGCACCAACTTCTAACAATTCAGGAATGAGACGTTAGGTAGAACTTCACTGCTATTTACTTTTACTTTACAAGCTATTGTACTCTTTTAAGAATTTGTTATTTCAGCTTACATGAAAACAAAGTTAACTTTATATTTCTTCTCAGGAAAATTCTTGAATTATGTTATTTTGGAGTAGGGAAATAATGTGATATTGGAATTTTATTTTAAAACACTTTCTATGCATTATTATATCTCCTTCATAGATGTGTATGAATAAAAATATATGACACAGACATTCCGTATGTCTAGGCATATAATTATACAAAATTCTGATTATTCAAGTTTTTGACAGTTAACATTAAGTCTCCAGGGTACTTAACTATTGAACTAAACATTGCTTTGACAAGAGGTGGGTGAACTGCAGGCATGAATGTAAGATTTCCAAGGAAAAAAATTTAACCTAGTTCAAAATGGGAAATAAGCAGCATGCACATGGTAATTATTTGGTGCATAAATTGTGTAAATTATCCATTTGTTTCATAGATAGATAGCTCTTCAGTTGTCCATATATAGGTTAAAATTATAGGAATGTGTGGACAATATAAAATACATATGGTTGCCATTCCAATCTTTTGTGTTTCCCCTTTTGGCAGTCAGTACAATCAACATTGATTAATAAGTCATGCTATTAGTTAAGCAGAATTTTGATATTTCATTTGGAGTTGAAGCTGTTTTAGTTGGGATATAAATAATTATATATTCTCTGAAAACATATTATAAATTGAAAGATCAGCGAGTTGAAATGGAAAATAATTTTTGATACCTAAACCAGGTCGTAGTCTTCTAATGTGGGTCTGCCCTCCTGACTGCCATAATCAGCACCAGGGATCTAGCTAGAGGTTGCCATAGGATTCTTTTTGGCCTCAGTGTACTCAGTTTTCCTCCCGTAAAAATCAGAGCAAGTAGGAAGCAGCAGGGGACTGAAGTTGAATCTCATCCACAGGGAGAGAGTAAAGACATCATCAAGATGGCAATCAGCACCACAGCCTAAAAGAGCTGATAGTTCGGGGGGAATCCAAGCCAAGGTATGGATCAGAGAAAGGTATTTCCTTTCGTAAATTACATTTGTAGGTTTAATTTATGGGTAGCCACTGTAGTACCAGCCTAGCAGTCCCTTCCTCTTGCATGTGTACATTCCGTGCTTGAAGGTGGACAGTCTGCACAGAACACCAAGTACTGTTGAGCAGAGTGTTACAAAGAAAAGATGAGTAAAATCTTTTAGGGGTGCTAGCTTTCCTATTTCAAACATATTAGTCTCTTATGAAGACTGTGAATGAAGAAACCACCTAAGAGAATATTCAACTGCTCTCAATATATCCAGGTTGCTTACTCAGAGTCTCTTGGAAGACTGTGAAGTGTTTATATTTGTTCTATGCCATCACATACACCTTGTCTTCCACTCCATCTGGCTATACGATTACACCCCCCTCCAAAAAAAAAAGAAATTCTGTTATGAAAATGTGGTTAAATATTGTTATCTTTTGAACAGTTGGAACAAGAGTTCAAGGCTTCCTTTTGACTGGAAAGTGAAGTTAGTAAGTGGATTTTTTGGTCAAGAGGCTTTCTTCAGAAACTAGTGAAAAAAGGTACAGGTTTAATGTGATTAATGGGTGTGTAACCCTAGGTTTTTGTAGCATTTTAGTGAGATACATATGACTGGATCAGTATCAGCCTATTAATGTGATGAGACTTCCTTTAGGACTTCTGAGAGCTGCTCAACCATTCTTGTTCCTTGTGCTAATGCATGTCATTTATACTGATCCAGATTATGAAGAAAATGCAGATTTCAAAAGAAGGTGAAAGGAAATGACATCTTCTAAAAATTTGCTGAGGGTGGCACTAATATTAACAGTAGTAGAACCTTGATTGAAGAGGTCAAAGATTTTACTTGTCTATGAGAGGTTTTGCAATTGACTATAATGAGATCAGGATGTCACCTTTGCATGTGAAATTTTCACCTCTTTGATGGGCTGTTTGTTGTTTGTTGTTGAAACAGATCAGATTAAGAGGAGAGCTTGTGAAAGCCCTGTTCAGGGGTGAGATCTACTGAAGACATGCATGGAAGACTGTACCATACTAATTTCCTTCCCAGCCAGAGCAGAAATGACATGGAGCATGGAATCTGGGATTGGAGCTAGCAGCAGTTGATTGTTCTTTAATTCATTAGGGCAAACCATGGAAGCTGATTCAATTTAGACAGGCAGTCAAAGCAGTGGAGGAGCTAGAAAAGTGTATAAAAGATAATTCCTGATTATTCTTTCCTACCATCTTTTGCAAATTACCTTTAAATAAATTTAGCAGATTTTGGCATGCACTCTGGGTACATTTTCCCTACACCAAACTCTCTGTGTGCTTCTATTCCCTCCATCACTAGTTTTCCTTAGTGATGCCTAAATATAAGTTTGTAGCTTCTTCAGTGTACTCTGATTACATGCAAACAGAGCATGCTGGTATGCGTAGGAGATTTTTCTGGGTGTCTGGCAAATGAAATTGTTTTTCTTTAGGCCACAGAGTAGCAACTGAGCTGCTTCCACAATTTCACTGCAATTTTTTCAGGGGAGTCTGTATACAATGCCTGTGAGAAATCTGGAAGGGCTTTGTTGAATTGACTTTGTAGTGACAAATTGAGTGTCATTTCTGACACAGTTTCACATTTACTTATCCTCAGAATGGTCATCCATACTTTTGGAGAGAGTTGCTGGGATGCTGGTTGCCTGTGGAGTCTGTATGCATCATTTTTCCTCGCTCTTTTTATTTCTATGGAGTGTTTGTATTGCTGTCTTTGTAAAAAGAGACTCAGCTGGGAGAGACAGCAGGAGACACAACTGAGAGTCTTTTTCAGTTGACATTTGGACCATAATTTAGGTTTTATGCATAGAAATGTCAGTTCAAAAGACACTTCTGTGTAGATAATGAAGCAACATAATAAATCCATTATCATGTTAAGAGAAAAAAAGATGGATTTTTTTCAGTTATTTCAGTCTAAGTATTTCAGGAGAGAGAATTAAAAAAGGCTTTTTTTTTTTTTATTTTAAGGCCAAAAATATAATCAAAACAAATTAAAAGTAAGCCACTTTTAAAAAAAGGTTTTAAATTCTGCTTGCTTACTCTGATTGAGGGTGATTACCTTGCATGAAACTGATTAACTGTGTGATATGTAACCTAAAGTAGGTTTCTTGAAGCATCATAGGATTGCCTCATCTTTAGGTTGCCATTGCTGTGTTATGTATGTGTTAATGTTAGAAATGTTAGAAAATGACCATGTTAAATGGTCATTTTCTATTACTCACCTCTGTGAAAAATAACAATATATAGCTTCCTGCTCCAATTATGTTGAAATCAAAATGATGAAAATACCAACATCTGTCATTTATGGTATGTAGTTATATTCCAGAGTGAATGGGAAATGCATAGATAGGCAAGGCCAAACTGGGGTCTAATATATGTATCTTTTTTTGTTCATAATTGGGTTTTAAGTCCAACATCATAACAGGATGTGGACTATGTGCTAAGCATTCATAAAGCAAAGCAGAGACAATTATTTTTCACCCTTAAAGCAGTTACTGTACATCGATGCAATGATCCATCAGGCTGTTATCCTCTTGTCTACAGACTTTTCCCAGTAATGTTGCTGCTTTGGTTAGGCAAAGAAATAATTAACTATACCAATCTTAATGGGACTGTTATTGCTGACACATATCAAGGTAAAAAAAATTAAAATTTGACTTGCATCAGATTGAAAATGTGTTAGCTATTGGCTCAGTCTAATTATACTGAATTAAATCTAATTGCATATCGTCATCCAGTCCCCAGAATTTTAATAGTAATTGAATTCTTGTAAAGTTATAAGGGTGATTTAAAAAAAATAATGTCAATTCCACAGAAGTTTCTCTGTAAAATTTGCATTTCTAGAAAAAACAAACACTGTTTAAAGAAAATAACCATTTTGCTGAGGAAGTTTTTTGTCAGAAACCACTAATTAAATATAGGGGACTAACATGAATATTAAATGTATGCCTCAAGGTTTTTCACCTGTTTTATTTTATTATCTATTTCAATAATTTATCATGTAATACTGAATTAGAGAAGTTTCATCATTTTTTATGAAAGAAGGTACTACTAACAATATTTCTGTTTTAAAAGATGACTGCTACAGCTGAATTCTCTACATTTACCCTGGTATAGAATAGTGTTGGCTATGGCATTACTACAAATAGAAATGTAGATACAATTTTTTTGTAGTAGATAGCTGAAGAAACAATCCGCTCTGAATAAGGATTTAATTTGGTTCTGACCATTTTGCAGCTGGCTAATTGTTTAAAGTGAAAGTAATGCTGTAATGCATATGGGCAGACATAGCAGTTGGTACTTGAAACCAGTTATGTTTCATTCTGCATCAGTCATTAAAAATTGTATTAATTAGATGATAAAACCAGTGCTGTTAGAAGAAATAAAGGGTAGATGAAAGCAAGAAAAAAAAAAAATCTTTTTTTCAATTTGCAATAGATGAGGAGACTCTTTAGTTTAGTAACTGCAGTGTTATTCAATGCTGTGTTTCTCATTTCCTAATAGTAATAAATTGAAATTCTGTTATTTCATTTTACACTGATCTTTCTTTTGCAATCCATCTGAAAATTAATAGAAGCTTTGCTTATTTTATTACAGTTCTGCAAAAAACAGGAGGAGAAATAAAAATTTCATGTGAGGATAAAGCCAGTAAAATATTAATGTTTTAAATGGAAGTATTTCTGGGAAGCAAGCGGAAGCTTTGGACTTGGATATAAAGGCTAACACAGGCAATTGGATTAGGCAAGTTCATCTTGGCTGATGGCAGCTAGAATCACTGTCTCTGATAGAGAATTATCACTGGAGAGCAATGGGAAGTGAATATGTAATCAAAGAACTCTCTATCTCCATCCTGCCTGTCATACCAACACCTTTGGTAGCGTAGAAGAAAACATCCCTTTCACACAGTTATAAGATGTATCATGTGTGAGAAAAATACTGAAAGATCTAATAAAGACAGTCTCAAAGTGAAAAATAAAAAACCCAAACAAAAAAAATCACATTTTTGTTATTTGAATACCCATATGCCAACTGTGCTGGAAATGTATACAATATACAGACTTGAATAATTTATGCTTGGATAGACAATTACATCAAATAATACCAAAGCCTGATTGTTTCTTGCTTTTTTTGAAGGCTCACTCTATTTTGGGGCTGAGTTCCTGATTAGAGGGAACCATATTTCATGTTCCAATGGAAATAAACCAGTTTTAATATTATAATAGAATTTATTCACTCTTGAGTGCATAATTCCTGGAACAAGAAAGCATCAACAAGAGAGCCCTCCATTCTGTGTAAGGTTGTAAAATCTGCCATTTTGTTATAGAATGGGGTGTTTTTTCTTTTTCTTGTTTCTTGTTTCTTATTACTACAACACAGAAGGTAAATGCAGCTTTTGTGTATACGTATTGTTTGTATAGTTTGGATAACTGAACTGAATAACTGAAGTAAAGAAGCTGAAAGAAAGAAGGCACATTCAACACTTCACTTTTTGGAACAGTGAGTTAGAGAGTAGCTGTGCCCTTACAGAACCTATAAGAGAGACCTAAACTCTTCATTCCTCTCTACAATAATTTGAAATGCAGTCAATTTCAATCTGCTGTTTCAGCAGCATGATTCATGCAGAAAGAATGTTTGTTTCTTATTCAGATTCCAGTAATCCTCTAGTTATTGTGTCCAGTGGGCATAAATTCTATTTAGATAAAGTGGAGTACTGTGACTGTGTTTAAGACATGGAATTCTATGCATGATCGTTCATAAAGACTGGGATTCATTTTCCTGCATGGAGAAATATTAGATGCTACTCTAAAATTATTAATCTGAGTTTATTTGTGGGGAAATTGTTCTTGTAACACCAAGTTCCTATGTGTACAACTTTATATCCTCTAGATGTTCAGGCCTACATCCCAAGCTGTGGCAACTTCCTGTAGGCTCATCAAGGTGGCAAAGCATTTTTAAGCATGCAAGGTGCTGGCTATATTGTCCAACAATCCAATTAATTTTCTACTTATTTTCTTTCTTCTTCTGAGTACCGCATTGCACCATATGCTGTGCAGAAGGGCATTGCAAGGTGTCTGTGTGCATTGTCTCTTCTCAAACCCAATGTAAAATATCTGACTAAAATAGTGATGAGAGGAAACATGTTGCCCAGAGAACACAGCTGGCTGTTGTATTGGCCTGGTGACTATGAAGCCATGGGTCATCACAATGGTATTGCCTATACACAACAAGGGGACAACACTGAACCAATATTGACACAGTCTGGGCTAGTACAAGACCTTCCAGTGCATGATGGTGCTTCCTTTTGTGATTAAGGATGTTCTTCCTTACATTTTTTTTCCCACAGCTTTTTCCCACTCCCTGTGGCAGCCTGAGTTCCAGTCAGTCTCACAGCTCTGAACAGAAAGTCCTCTACCAACCACAGACAGCCAGCATGGACAAGTCTTAGCTTAATTTTTTTCCTCTTGCTGGCCTGAATTATGCAGATTTTTGGATTATAAGCCTCTTAGTGATTCAGAATCAAGAGGGACAAAGGCAGAAGGAAAAAAAAGAAAGAGCTTTTCATGAGACAAGTCCTGCTATGCTGGGTACCCAAATCACAAAAATCTGCTGGATAAGTGGATTCTTCCCAGTTGCAAAACATGCATCAACCACCATTCAGCCTGCAACTTCTAGTGCTTCTTGTGTAGTTATGGAAGTCCAGTTACAGGACAGGTAAATGTCTTTTTGTAGCCAACCTTTGCTGGCAGGAAGGAGATGACAACCAAAGAAACCCTGCCTTGACAGACTGAAAACAGTGAAGCTTGAGCAGCATCCTGCCATTGCTCAGCATGCAAGTGATTACTAGCTTACGGCACACAATTCTGGACAAGCCAAGTATAAAACTTGGAGTTAATGAGAGGCGTGAGTGCCTTCTCAAGTGTCTTCCGTACTTGGTGCTCCATCCTTCACCTTTTACTGGTGAAGGATGCTTAAGCAGAATGAGTATGTGCTCCTAGCATGGACAGTCAGCAGTTTTGGCCAGGTCCTGCCCATGTTACCCATTCAAAACCAGCTTAGATTTCTTATTTATTCCTCAAGTCTCTGTTTCTCCCATCTGATCTTTTTCCTGCTCATGACCAGGAGAATAGGTCTAAGCAGTGTCTGAGGTGTTTAAAATATGGGGAAGTGAGCAAGTGTTAAGAGACAGTAGTTGTGATGTTTGAATTTCCAGACTGTGAATTACACACTGGATAGGAGAACTAGAGAGAAAACTAATTTAAAGCAACTTGGTAATGCTCCATCTTTATTGTGTTTATTTCTAGACTGAACTGAATAAATGGCTTGAGACACTCAAGTTCCCTCCTTCACCCTGGAGTGGACACTTGAAACGAGCAGTTGTGTGCTCTGTTTGTTCATTACAAGGCTGCTTCACTTGATAATCTGTCCCAGTCATAGCCAGAAGAAAGCTGACATAGCAACACCAGGAGTGGGACAGCTGTGTTTGTTCTGAAATTAAGCCTGGATGTCCTGCAGTATAAGAAGTTTTCCAGTTTTTGCTTTCTTAAGTAGCTAAGCATCTACTGAGTGACAGACAACAGTTTGAGTAGAGAACAAGAACATTGAGAGAGCTGGAGTCTCTAGAGCTGTACTCTGGAGGTCATGGTGGTACCTGAGTGCAGGGCTTAGTTGTCTATCTTGCATGGTGGAATTACAAGTCATTATTTGTAGGTACACAGTCTGTGGTAATTGGAAGTGGGGCTGCAGCCGAGCCTCATCCCTAATGGGCTACAACTGTGAAAAGCAGGTGAACAGTATTGAAAGCAATGAGACATGGAGTGCTGAGGTGTACTGACCAATCACAAAAGGAAACAGAAGGCACACAGGTGTAAAGCATGTAAGATGAAGAATATAAAAGGTTGGGCTAAAGAACAAGAAGGGCAGAAGCTTGGAGCCTTCTGGAGTGATGTGGCACTGAAGTTATGTCTCAGAGGCTGAAGTGACTGTGTATGGACAGATGCATGAAGCCTTCTGATGTGGTATGGTGATGCTCTGTATGGGTGGATGCTTAAAGCCTTCTGAAATTGTATGGTGGTACTCTGTATATCATGGCCATCTCAACTGTGATATATGCTGTGACAATTATTTTCCTCTTACCTTGTAGCTAGGGAAAGCTTATGTCTTCTCCTCCTGTTGGATACATGTAGTATGATAGATCTGAATTTCCTAATTTTCAGGGCTGGCAATTGGGCAGGATACATAGCCTATCACAGCTGGCTTTTTATTTTGTTGTATCAGTTTAAGTTACTTGTACATGTATCTAGCCTAAAATTTTGGCATCTGAGATGATTTCTGTGTAAGAGCAAGTTTGGGAGTAATGAGTGGGAAGGAGCTCTTCTGACTACTTCAAGTGCCAACTTCCATATTTTTTACTGCTTGGTTAGGTTCTCTAGCAAATGTCTGAAAGAGCACGTGTCCTCTAGGCAGAACATATATATATTTATCCTTCAATTACCTTTTTGCCCAACTGGCAAAAATCAGTAGCTGTAGACACAAACTTAATCTAGTTCTTCCTTGGTATTTTAGGGGAAATCAGTGAGATCCAGGAAACTTGTCTGATGGCTCTGTGAACTTGTTTCTAGGCTGTGCCTCTGGTATGGCTCTGGAAGGAGGTCCTGAGGCAAGAAGAGGTTATCTGAAAGTAATTCTGGTGCTCCACTGAAGGTGACCCTAGGGGACACTACTAGGGTTTGTGGCAGCCTTTCCGTGTCCTTCATGGGAAGGGGCAGGTGTTACATGAGGTGCTCACAATTTCTGGATACTGAACTTTTTATAAACTTTAGTTTAGAATGTTTCCTTCTCCTGGAACACCTGAGATTATTCATGATCCTGATGTATGACCATGAAGTCTTACTGTTAGTGGAATTATAAATCCGCATGTGACCTCCCAAATGTGGTCACATATGGCTCCCAGACCTCCCCTTGCTATATAATCTGCAGTACCCTGACTGGGGCCAAGGGTTTTCCTTTGCAACTGAAATGGATGTTTGTCTCATTTTCATACACAGCCTTTGGTGGAGGCTTGCTAAGGGGAGGGTGAAGTATGATGGCTTGGCAATGTGACAGCAAACTTTTAAAATCTTGTTCTTTGAGTGTTTTTTCTAGAAAGTTGCCTTTTAAGTGATATGTATTTCTTCTCAAATTGAACATTTGAGAAGTTAGGAGAACACAAAGTATTTGTGTGTAGTACACTGATGTTTTGAGGAGATCACTTCTCTTTGTTTGGAGTGATCATAACAATAATCCTTTCACTTGTGGCATTTATGGATCCCTTCTGTCAGCTCTCATTTAGAGTTGATATACCATCACATGTTGATATGCAGGTTATGATGTGAAAAAAGACCACAATTTAGCCTCTAAAAATGGCATAGATAAGTGAAAGCACAAAGCTTTCTGGGCTTGAGTCAGACATATGCATCTAAATAATTTAAGACTCTTAACAATTTTCTTAGACTTATAAAAGAAAACTCACCTACAGTTGCTTGGAAATTAACAGTAAGCATATAACCAGATTAAAAAGAAAAGTGCTGCTTTACCTCTTTCCTCAAAGTGCACTTTTAATTTTCTGGATGAATGCTGTTTCCAAAATATTACTTTTGTCTTTTGAATTCCTCTTTCCAACTACCTGTTTTAGAAAGCATCTTTCTCCCAATTCATTTCTCCGTTGTGCTCTGTCCTTTCTTGGAGGGATTGTAAAAGAACTCATGCTGTGGTCACGGTTCCCTAGAGCAATTTCCATGGCATTTTGCCTTTATATCACAGTTGTTTCTCTGAGTTGTTGCACCAAGCAGGATTACTTTTTCAGTATTTGTGGCTTAAATACTCATATTTTGTTCTCGGGTGCTCTGCAAAGCCATGGAGACTTTTCTTTTCCCTCAGAATTAGTAAACCCAGTATTTTCTGTAAAACTGTTTAGATATCTGCAGTTTTGAATACTTTACCTTTTTCACTTGATTTATAAAATAACAGATGTATAAAATGGTTAGGGTTGGCCCTTAAAGATGATCTGTTCCAATCCCCCTGCCACGGGCAGGAACTCCTTCCACTAGGCCTGGTTACTCAGAGCCCTGCCCAGCCTGGCCTTGGACACTTCCAGGGTTGGGGCATCCACAACTTCTCTGGGCAACCTGCTCCAGTGCCTCGCCACCCTCACAATAAAGAATTTCTTCCGAATATCTAATGTAAACCTATGCTCTTTCAGTTTGAACTCATTCCCTGTTGTCCTGTCACTACATGTTCTTGGCAAAGTTCCTCTCCATCTTTCTCATAGGGTCCCTTCAGGTACTGGAAGGCCACAATTAGGGTACCCCGAAGCCTTCTCTTCTCCAGACTGAACAATCCTGGTTCTCCCAGCCTTTCTTTATAGGAGATGTCTTCCATCTTTGTAATCATCTTCTTGGGCCTCCTGTGGGTTCATTCCAACAGATCAATGTCCTCCCTTTGCTGAGCATCACAGAACTGAATGCAGTATTCCAGTATTTCAGGTGGGATCTCATGAGAGTGAAATAAAGGGGCAGAATCACCTCCACTGACCTGCTGGCAATGCTTCTTTGGATTGATTTCACAGGCCTTTAAACTGAACTTCCTTCTTTCTAAGATACATGTCAAACTTGCTAAAAATCAAATTAATGTAATTAAATATAAGTTTCAGTAGTAGAGTATGCCTAAAACTGTTCAGAAAAGCCACTTTTGCTAAATAAAAATGTTAAGCTATTATTAATAAAGCATATGGTGAAAGGCATCTTGTGAAAAGGATTAAACACATGATTACAATACAGACATGCAATATTTTTGAATACAATGTATTTGTATGTACGATATCTACAGAACTTAATTTCTTCTCTGCACAATATATGTTCATGTATTTTCACATTTATTTTAAGTGTTCACATGGATGAAAGGTGTCATGTTGTAGTTCTGTTTTTTACTTACAGTCAGTTTCTGTCACCTGTTCCATTGTTTAGTGGTTTATTCCTGTTTGCCCCTGTGGTTAGACCCAAGATGATATCCCCCTGCTCCTTTGGTGGTGCCCTCCTCCTTGTCATTCAGTGAAACGCTGCTCTCTTCCCCCTGCCACTCAAGAAAATCCAACCCCGTTATCCAGAAGGTTCCTTGACAATCATCCTTTGGACCAATCCCAAGCCTATCTCCCCTGGTGCCTGTCACTGTTCCTTCAATGCCCCGTAGGACCAAGTCACCCCTTTGTCCCCTCTCCCTTCCCCTATTGGCATATGTGATTCCCCCTTACCACTCCCTGAGATTGTTGTTGGTTAATGGTTGTACCCATCCCTGCTGTTTAACATCCCGAGCGCAAAGGTGCTCGGGGCTCTTCCCGGCTTGTCCCCTTTGGTGTGTTATCTCCTGTCCCGGAATAAACCCAGAACCTCAACCCTGGAAAAGTCTCCTCGGGGTTCTTTGCTTGATTCCTGCCACCGAGATCACCCTCCCTGCAGGGCAGCCACCCAAAGGTTCTGCCTGGAACTTGCCCCCCAGCTCTGGCACTTCCCCACACTTGCCGCTGCTTGCCAGTGTGACAGCTCGTGCTCTGTTTGGCTAGCCTGGCTCAGGAGTGGTGGCAGTGTCACACACCTAGCACCAGCAAATGGTGTACAGTAAGCAAGTTACAGTAAGTAACTAAATTTCTTGCATACTGTGAGTTCATGTTACCAGAAATAAGTGCTCTGTTAAAACTAGGCATATACTTTGGAGTTTGGTCCTTTAAGATTTCAATTTCATAATTTATATCTCAGTCCTGCTCAGCATGCACTGAAGTAATACAAAGACAAACTACAGGCTGATGCCTTTCAAAGTACCCATGGCAGATACTGGACTCCAGCTCTCTGTAGAACTGTACCTGCCTAAATTTAAAGATGCTTACCCTGCTAGTTTTGATATTTTCCTGTCAGTTTGGTTATAGTAGTATTCTTTGAAGACTTAGTCAGTGATTTTTTTTTTTCTAGATATACAGAGATTAAATACATTTGCTCTAATCATCTTGGTAGAATGTGAGTGCTCAAAGCAAAGATTGCAGTGTTGGAGAACTTTATCTGTGTCTTCAAACTACAAAGATGTGTTGAAGAGAACAATGATGACACATATCTGGATGGAAAGCTCTTAGATTTACTTTCTGAATTTCAGTTTTCTTTTATGCTTTTTCTTTTAGTTTAAGTGATGAATGTGATTCATGTGAGATGAAGGAACTCTTTTAATATTCGTATGTTTCAGCAACAGTGGATATTGTCATGGTCCGTGAGTTAATGAAGGACTTTTGATAATATTAGAAGGCTAAATATTATTTATTAACATGACTTTATAATTTGGGTTATTATCTGTCCAGTCTGAAGCATCTGAAGCTCTTGCTTCCAGCTCCGTCCAAGGAATGCCGGAATAGCTTACACAATCAGAGATAACAACTTTTCACCTCATAGGTTGAAAGGAAGAAAATTTCTATCAATTAGGAGACAGGCAGAGAAATGCAAATGTTTTTGCAACACAACTTAGAGATTTGTTTAGAGAAACTTATACAGAGTAAAAGACAGTAAAAAGATGCTTTCCCATGGGAAGAATTTTCTGCAGGCTTGCATACAGGGAATCTTATAATATGTTCATGCAACAAGTGGAAGTACGGTAGTCAACAAAAAAAAAACGTAGATGGGGCAAGGCAAGTCTTGACATTTGGTGACAGGAATGGGCAATGTTGAAGTGAGAGGATTTTTAAAAATCAGAATAATGGATTTGCAGCTGGAAAGCACATCTAAAGGGGACCACCTTAGTTATATTATTAGCTAATAAATAGACAGATATCTGAAAATATATTACAGGAAAAAAATTAAGTGAATGTACAGATTTACTCCTTTGTCATAGATGGACATAGGTTGATGTAGATGGACATAGGTTGACACAGATGATCAGTCAAAGTATTATCATGGTTGAAACAGATTAGAGAACCCCAGGTAGAAAGTGGTGCTGGATGAACATCTGGGATGCTCAGCAGTTTGGTTACATATCTATGAATGGAAATATGCCAGTAAAGACAGGAATTAGGGAAAATTGTTAAAGCGTGACCTGAGGAACAAAATGATTAAAATTAATTGACTGTGTATAACACTGTTTTCTCATTTTGGGAAAGTGGAGCTGTAGCTTTAACTGCCACTTTTTCTGGATGAAGGTTTTACTCTGGCCAGTAATAGTAAAATAGGGAATAGTAATAGTACATATTTTTCATCAAAGCAGCTGCTGTAGTCTGTAATGCACTTTCTTTGGCAGATGCTGACATTTAATTGTGACTTCTGTGCCTAAACATAGGTGGCAAAAAACCTCTTCATTCCAAGGAAAAGGTGTCTTTCTCACTGACAGTACTAACAGATATTCCTGGCTTGAAAAAGGTCAAGAAATCCTATCATTTTTCTTTCTGAACATCATGCCTAATTTCCTTGTTATATGCAGTACATCATGAAAAAACCCCCATGTTTCTGGTGTCTTATCAGTATCAGGAGGAAAGACAAAGAACTTCTTCCTGGGTATTGGCACATCGACTGTGGGGTTTTTTTTGTCTGCATGTGCAGGTCTTTTATTTTTGTTAAGGTAAGAATAAAAAGACATGAAACTTTGAAAGAGGTGATAAATAATGCTACTTTTTTTGTTGTCCAGCATTTGAACTGTGTCAATAAATATTAAAATGTTATTACATGGAAGCAGAAGGACATTCCTATAGATTTCAGCTGAATTTTTATTATTGCATAGATCTGGCACTTTACTCCTGCTGAAATGGAAATGTTTGCTATGATGCTCTATTTAAACTTAAAAAAGTACATGAAACTGAGGGTTCTTTGATTTGCCTACTTCATGAGTTGCCTTGCAGCTCTTTTTTTATTTTATTTTTTTTTTCCCATTCCCCTTGCCCCAAGCTGGTGCTGTCATATTTACATTTATTTCTGAATGGAAGTTCTGTTTTTCTGTAAAGCATTCTAACTTTTACTTACTGCTTCTTTTCCTTTCTCTTTATCATAGTAATTGGCTATTTTAGCTGTAGGCATATCTTGGGGCAAAGTTCAGTTCCTTACATCTTCTTCTGGCAGCCTAGCAAATTCTCTTAACCTTTTCCATATCCTCTCCTGTCTCCTGTTCTATTTCTCAGCTTCTGGGCAATTTTTTCTTGAGTGGCTGCAACTGGATCTTTTTACCTGCCTCTAGGAAACTGGTATTCTTCCTAGTTCTACTAAAAAAGAGGGGTTGAATACGTATCATTCCAGTTTTATAGGGCTTTGTCAGTAATAGTGAGAGAAGCTTCTTTTTGGTTTTCCTAGGCATTAACAACATCTGAAAAACTTTGCAAGGTGATTAAACTGAACAGTATTCATGGGCTAGTGCAATGTATGTGCTGCATAGCTGCAGCATCTATACAGCTTTTTTTTAGCCCTGAAAAGTGAAAAGGCTATGTGTTGTTAACTTTCATCTGTGTAGGTTCAGTTAGTGCTTATGGAGTTTCTTGCAGCAGTGCAGAAAAACAATAAATAACTGATAAGGCTCTTCTTTATTTCACATTAGTAGCTGTTTTATTAACATTTATCTGTTTTATCAGTACTAAATCTCAAGCCAACATCTATAACTACTTCCAATTTCTAGTGGAAGCATCAACTTGTCTGTCTTTTTGCATACTCAAAAATGTATGTAAGTTTGAGCTTAGAATCATTGAGTGGTGTGGGTTGGAAGTGGACCTTGAAGATCATCTGATATCAACCCCCGTGACATGGCAGGGACATCTTTCACAAGATCAGGTTGCTCAAAGCCCCATCCAGACTGAATTTGAACACTTTAATGATGTGGCATCCAAAACCCCCCTGGACAACCTCTTCCAGCATCTCATTACCCATCTCATTACATTCCTGATGTCCAGCCTACCATCTTTCAGTTTCAAACCATTGCTCGTGTCCTGTCACTATGTGTCTTGCTAAAAAGCTTCTCTGATCTTCCTTAAAAGTCTCCCTTATATATACTAAAGGTCTGCACTAGGTCTCTTAACTTACATGTATGTGATAATATCAGTTCTGTGAAGCCAGTTCTTCATTTCACTGGGAAATCAGGTTGTGAAGTAGTGCCAAAATAGCTGAATGCTCAGTAATTGTCTCTCTGTAGGCAAGTAGAAGGTAACTTTTTATTATTACTTTGGTTTCAATTTCACTACATCACTAATTTTCTTGTAATTGATATAATAATCAGAAAAATCTTCAGTCACAAATGCTGGATATTGCTTCCTAGTCTTAATGTTTTCCTAGTCTAGAGATTGTTGAAAATACAGCTACATTTGCCTGGTTGCTGTTTTTGGAGCCTGAAATGACCTGAGATTTGGCTCAGGCAAAATTTGAGTGGGTTTTGAAAGGAGGTGACGTGACTGCACTCATTTTTTTGGGAAACCTCATCCGGTTTTATACAGGCTATTTTAGCCACAAGTTTATGGTTAGGGATTTTTATGTTCATGAGGAAAGTAGCTTCTTCCAGCTGTGGGACAGTAGAGTTGTTCTATAATTACTTGCTTTAAGCTCAAATTTTATATTGCCCATAAAGCATAGTTAAACAAAGAGCTTTCTTATTGTGAATGTCTATGCCTTCATTTAAGTTGTCTGTCTTTATTAAATGAATAGTTTTATTTATTTACTAACTAATTAGGTTAGACTTTTTTTACTAGGTATGGCAGAATTTTTTTTCTGTTCTGCTTTCTTTCAAATTTTATGTTAGGTTTTTACTTTGTGTAGCTCTTTTTAGACAAATCTAACCATGAGGATGTTAATGTGTCCAAAAGTCAAGAGAAATTTAATTACCATGCTATTAAAGTTTAAAAATAAAATAAAAATTATAATAGTATATTTATACTAAGTGAAAAAACCCTTGGTTATACTGGAAAATATTTCAGTGTGATGTTTATTTACCAGTCTGTGGTATGGCATGCATAATGTCCTCAAGCATAATGATGCAGCTTGTGTTGAAATTGTTTCTAGTTTAATTTTCAGTATGGTTGGTGTTGTAACAAAAACAGAAGTATGTATCTGCAGTGAGGAGTCTGCAGCAGGAAGTATGCATCTGTATGAGCAGTCCTGGACTGTGGACAGGTTTTTGGGACTTTGCCAGTAAAAATAACACAAAATCTTTTCCTGTTTGTGTATCTGGACTTACTTGCTACAATAATTTGGCAGTGAATGCAAATGTAACAATATAATTTTAATTATATTCTTATGCTTCTTGTTGTGGGAAAAAATCTAGGGCTGCTTTCATTAATGTCTCTTTTTTACTATGGAAAAATGGTTACCGAAGTGACTTTTGCTTAAATGGGAGGTAGCAGCTCATTTGGATACATGTGATTTTTTTTATACAGGAAAAAAGAGTGAAAGTTATATTTCTCTCAGTTTAAAACTTGAGTTTTCCTAAAAGTGGTCTGTTAAATTCTATACTGAGTATCTTGTAAATTCCTAAACCCCTTTACTTTCTGATGTATTCACAAACACTGTATATGTGCTTTTGTCTTAATTCCAGTACATCCAGAACGTACTAATATTTGTATTTGGAATGACAGTCTATAACTCCTGTTTTGGTGGGGTTTTTTTCTTTCTTTGGTTGGGGTTTTGTTTGCTTTTTTTTTTCTTTATTACTCCTGGAAGATCCCTCTTGCTCCAAGTTACATAGAAAATACAGATGAGTTGCCTTTCACATTCCTTACCCCAGCTATGTGCTGGAAGCCCAGTTCTGTTCCACTTCCCCCATTTATTGTGTCCCTTCGTGCCTCTGTGCTTTTGCTAAACCATCTGTGCACTTTCCTTTGAGTCCTAAAGGCTTAAGAAATGTCCTATTTTGTTTGACATGAGTTTTGTTTATATTAGTTTGACAAGTGATGGTTGGACTTAGAATTGCTTCTGCAGCCTGAAAATATTTTTTTTAAAGATGACATATTTGGCTTTCAGTTTCAAATTCTATTGGCCTCTTAAATTTATGCAGCAATAATTAAAAACACTGAATTTTTTTTTTTGTTTAACATGACAGATTTGGATAAGTCACAGACTTAGTGGTATGTAACTCTCCTGCTATGATAGGGATGAAGACTAATTTTTATGTGTAAGAAAATAGCTTTTGCTATTCTTTTACCTATTTCAGAGGTAGCAGCAAGAGAAATGGTCTCATTGAAGCCTAAAATGAGTTCTGTGATTCTGTTTGACTGGTTGGCATCTGCATCTTTTCCAAGCTGAACCAACCAAGTGACCTCAGCTGCTCTTACAAGGCAAGACTTAAAAGGTCTTGCCCTCAAGGCCTTTTACCATCTTGGTGCCCTCCTCTAGATGCATTCTAATGCCTTGATGTCCCTTTTACACTGAGGTACTTAAACCAGCACACAGTGCTTGAGGTGGGTCCAATCCCTCAACCAGCTGCTGATGCTGTGCTTGATGCACTCCAGGACCCTTTTGGATTCCAGGAAATACCATTGACTAACACTCAACCTGCTATTGACTGGGACCCTCAGATTTCTTCCCTGGCTGTTCACAAATGCAGCCTCTTCCATGGATATTCAGAATGCTGATGTTGAAAGAATAGGAAAAAAAAATAGCGAAGCTTTTAATGTATTTAAACAACCTCTTCATATGTTTCATACCTTTGTGGTGGTAGGTGCAATGTTCTGCGTTGCGAGTGTTTGCCAAAACCATTGAGTTTTAATTCCAACTGTTTTCATCCAGTCAGGCCTGATGAAAAAGCATTGAGTCATCCTTAGTCCTGGCTTTGCTTGTTGTGCTTTTGTTTTCACCGGAATCAAGAGCAGTTTTTTTGTACGGGCATAGAAATTGTTTTGGGTTTGTTTTGTTGTGTATGTGTATTTTCTTGTTTTTTCTTTTTTTTTCCCTCCCCCAAGTAGTCAAGAAACTTGGTGATTGTAGCTCAAGGTGATTTTTCTTGAGATCTTAAAATCTGTGATTCAAAAGTGAACTTGAGTGTTGAAAGAAGAAGCCCACACAGATGAAACTGAATTGATGGTGCATGAGTACTTTACACAGTTGTAATCCTAACAAGAAGGGAAACTGAGTCAGTTGATAAGAATTCCATTATTTTTTGTTTGCATGTAGCTAAATGCAAAAGTGCAAATGGATACAGAAGTCATCAAATTGGGAGATTTACTGGTAGCTTGTTGCTAGGTATACATTTTAAACTTTTTTTTTTGGAACTGATAGTGATAGTTATATCTGATATTTACGAAGGTGGAAGCTTCCTTGTAATTAAGCACAGGTACAAAAAAAATTGCATTAAAAATCACTGCAAGTCTATGCATATCCATATATCTGATGGGGGCAAAAAGACAGATGGTGGATTTTGTGTGTTGGGTCTTACTTTATTTGCTTAACCCTCAAACACTGAGCAAGAGTGGATAAGAGCTTGGTCAGAATGTGGGTTGTGTTGAACTTTTCCCCCCTCCTGCACAGGACTTGCTTTCCATGGGCTTCATGAGCATCATTAACTTTTCCCATTATTTTGTCCTACTGCTACATGACAATACACACTTGCAGCAGAGGTCAGAATTTTCTCAAAAGTTCTGATTTATGAGTTGAATTGATCACCCAGGTGCATTAAGAAGTCTCTTGCATTGCTGTCAGGTTCCAGTAGGAAAGATGTATTATAATGTAAATTTATAAAATATCATAGATATAGTTTATTTTTTTCCCCAGTGACATTGATGAAATCACTGAAAACTAATTAAGCATGAAAATAATTTTCAGTCTTGAACCTGTGATCCAATTTAACTGCCTGATACAGGGCGTCTTTTTTTCTTGGTTTTTATTCCACTGCTGAGAAAGCCAAAGTATTAATCAAACTTCCATGTATCATTTAGTCTCTGCTGAATCATACTCTTAAAACATGTCAGTTTAGAATTAAACCTTGTCTTGTGAAAACAAGTAAGGCTCTACAGTAAAGAAATCTATTGTCAAAGGACATTCAGTGTAAATGTTCTTCAAAGCATCAGCTGCAGTGAAAGGTTTATTTTCTCGTAAGACAAGCTCTACAAAATGTGTTACTTATCAAACACTGCAAATAACTATTTCAACAATTAAAGGCTTTGTGATAATAGTTCTTTAGAATTGAAAAGACAAAATTGAAGCCTAATGTATCTAAAAACTAGTGTAAAAAACTTGTCCCATCTTTGATAAAATTCAATGACAGCAAAAAGAAGTTTTTCTTGTGGCATAAGTTTTCATAAAATAATTCAGCTTACGTTCTTTGGCCATCTATATGCTTTTCCTGAGCAAAATTTGACTGAAGCTTGTTTTTAATGAACAGAAAACTACTTAGCTCTCTAGCAACTGAAGCTAATGCAATCTTGATGTTTATAAAGGCAAAAATCATTTTGCTGCTAAGCAGATAAACCCACTTTTCCATCATAGGTTTAAATGGAAACTTTTGACTTGTCTCAGTTACTTTTAATGCATGAAATAACATTGGGCATTGATCATCTCAGGTAATGAATCACAAATATGAAAAATTGACATGGAGAGGTTGCTTCTACTTCCTTCAAAGCTTGCTGACAGCTTCTATGTACCTATAGACCCTCTCCTGTGTCAATTCTCTTATTAATGTGATTTTATCACTTTGTAAAAGTCTTGAAGATATCAATCTCCACTCATTACTGTGCTTGGTGCCTGCACTAAGCCCTGTTTCCCTCTCTGTCCTGTTTGCAAGGTCTTTGCAGGAGGAATTCTTTTAAGTGGTACATAAACACAAGATGATGTTGTTCTCACATGGGGTTTCTGTGTGTTACATAATGGAAGTAGCTGACTAATTCCTGTAGGTGATTGCCATGATTCTTGGCTTGTGTTTTACCTGTTTGTGTGTCTGTTTCTTTGTACTCTGGGGGCTCCTGACCTAAAATTAAGTTGTTGTGACTTTGTATTTTCCGTGTCTTACTCCTGTGTAATATTGATTTTCTGGAAAATTGTTCGTCACATACAAGTCAGAATTACTAACAATCCAAATATGCCTGCAGATTTGAAGTTGTCTGCTTTATGCTTCTTCAAATATTTGTTTCTCAGATTAATATTTTAAGATGAATAAGTGATAAAATTCAGAAACCATTGAAAAACACTTTTTTTCCCAAAATGATGCCTCATATCATAAGTGGCTAAGACTTTGCCAAAACTGGAAATATATATGTGTGTAGAAGAGTACAATAATTTACCTGTAAATGAAGTAACATTTCTACAGGTGTTTGAGTGTGGCTGTGTCACTGAAGTAATGCATCTGAGACTGGATACCCTTTCTTTAGAGGAGAAAATGATACAGATGAGAAAGTCATGTTGAGACCTGTGTTTTGAAATCCACAGAAATTGACTAATTCAAGGCCATTGAGGCATGCCATATTTGGTATGAGGCCATATTTGATATTTCAAAAAAATGTTGATAACTTTTAGAGATCAGTTAAATAACAGAGCATCGAATGTCTTATTAAATGGTTTGAATCCTGGATGGGACATCTAGGTCCTAATTTTAATGGAAGTAGCAAAAGTAGTTCAGAAGAAACCCAAGAGAGTTTTGTAGCCTCTGTGGAAGGGCTGGAGAGCAGCAGAATATTATGATGATTGTCCTTGAGGTTTGTCTGGATTCATCCAAACTAAGTGTCAAAGCAAAGCTTACAGAGACATATTGTGTTCTAAAAATATGAACTGTTTGCAGATCAGGTACTCTTGAATATGATTATCCATGCTAATATCTATATATAAGCATACAATCTAACAAGAATATGGACTTTTCAAGGATATTTTGTTATAACTTCACTCTAGCCTTTTTGAAGGCAGTGGTGGTATTCTCAAGTGCTTTTGATCACATCAAAATGATTAATCATTGCATGCTAAGGAAGGTTTCAGTGAGGCAGAGTATGTCCTTTTCTTGTAAAATCAGAAAAAAGTTACTGAATTCACACAATTTTTGCTCTTTAGAAGTTGCTCTTCTAAAATTGTATTATATTTTTTTCCTTTTAAGTTAACCATCACATACTCTCAAGTTTTCTTTAAGAGCTGGAAAGAAAAGCAAGACTGATGCTTTTAGAGAACCATTCAGATCACAGGCCAAGCATCTGAAACTGCCTTTGGAGGCTTTCCCTTCTAGATAAGTAGTCTCTGCTTGTTGAGTCTGTCTAAAACAGACTAACTTCCATAGGGAGGCTGATAATTCTTTTTTCATGAGAGGTGTTCTGTTATTCTAAATTAGTATGGTGTTGCAGAAATGCAAAAGTGGTTTTTTGTATGAAGGAAGCTTTGATCTTCTGATATGTTCTAGTTAGAGTCCTGCTGTGGTAAATACTCAGGTGCTGTGCATCTCAGATTAAATTAAAAGCATAAAAATCTAGTTGTTATACTGCTCTTAATGTGAAAAGATAGAGTTAAAAAAAAAGGAATAGGGGAAAATTGTGTTGCTATCTCTAGTTCTTTATGGGTAGCTGTATGTCAATTACTACACGGTGCAACAAGGTCAACAACAGCTGAAATACAATTCAGTTTAACAAAAAAGAAGGGGGAGTGGTTGAGAGAAAGTTAGATTTCAACTGGTGAAAAGGCAAACATAAACCAAAGCTGAAGTACTGCGAACTACGTATTATAGGCTGAAAGAGTTTCAGAAGTGTTCTGTTCATGGTCTGCTTCTTGCTCCTTTGAAGGAACAAGTTTCTAGTTCTAGTGCTCTGAACTATGTTGGTTTACCCAAACCCATTGGAAAAGTTATATTCTAATGTAATGTTGACCTACTTAAGTTTTTGGTTTTGTGTACAGCTATTTATTAAGAATGTTTATTCCATGTCTGTATACACATAGAATAATAATTAAAAACACTACAAAACACAATCAGCCTCCTTCTCTCCTTCCCTCTACTGTAACCCATTGTTAATAGTTTTAATGGGTTAAAATTATGTTTACTCTCAAGCATTTTTAGAGAAATGGATATTCTTGGACACACAGCAGGCAGAGATGGGTAAGAGTATGCACAGCAGGGTTGTTTCTTTTCACATTACTTGAAAGGGTGGGTTTTG
The DNA here is from genome assembly GCA_013399835.1 of Leptocoma aspasia. NCBI lineage: Eukaryota > Metazoa > Chordata > Aves > Passeriformes > Nectariniidae > Leptocoma > Leptocoma aspasia. Next base: position 631,928 of record VXAX01002831.1, read on the forward strand.
GGGTTTTTATTTCTTTTTTGTTTTAATTACCAGTGACTAAGTTATATATGATTGATAATAAATGACTGATTATTGAAGTGTGGCCTCCCTGAAATAGTCCCTGAATTATGCACGGTATAGCTCACAGTGCTCCTGTGTGTCTATACTTCACCTGTCACTTAACTTTGCCTTTGCTCAACACAGAAGTTCACTTAAAATTTTTCCAAGGCAAATTAGAATATTTAGAAAGTGTTTCTAAATTGAGTGCATGAGTTTTCTGATGGTTTCTTACCAGGAGCTTAGATAATTAATCTTGATAGTGCTGGGAAAGAGTCAAATTAAAGAAACTTAGGGTTTGTGGTTTCCTTCAAAGTATTCTGGACTCTGTAATTTCTTGTTGTGGCTCACTTTGTCCAGATTTTGAGAAGTTTTAAGAGACAGATGCATTATTCCAGTTGTAGTCATCTGGTGGAAGTTTCTCCACAGTCTTGCATGAGGAGAGAGGACTGTATCCACTTTCATACGACCTACAGGGACTGTTCTGTATGTGTATTGTGTGTTCTTCAGTGTCTTGGGGCAGAATGGCTGAGGCTGGAAAGCATTTCTAGAGATTTTGTAATTCAATCACAGTGAACAAAGCACAGTCAACTACAGTAGACTGGCCAAGGCTATTTTCACTTGGGTTTTGAATATCTCCAATGATGGAGATGACATCTGGACAACCTGTTCCAATGAAAAAGGCTTCTGTACCTTTGTTTCTTTCCTTATGTGCTTCAGTGAGCTCTGAATTTTAAGTTTGATTTTTCTCTATAAGCAGTTGTTTTTGTTTTCAGTACTGATTGAAATCTGGCATAATTTAAAAAAAAAAATAAAAATGTGGACCTAAATAGACCTATCTCACATTTTCTTTTTCTGCTATGAAAGAATCATATAGGCCAGTCCCTCACCTGCTGTGGTATCTGCTACTGCCTGGTTGTACATGGTACAGGCCAAATCTTGTACATCAGCTCTACTTTGTGAAGGCACATCTGAATATGCATTCTTTTTAATTCAGACAAGGGGCTGGCATGGAAGAGGAAGACAGGACAACTTAAGCTGCAGGAAAGGTATTTCTGCAGTATTTCTGTGGTGAATAAGTTCCAAATCCTGATTGAGGCTCAAAGAAAAAAAGGTTGTTTTTTTTTTAATCTGTATTGTATTTTTAACTGATTTCACTGGGAAACAGAGCAGAGGCTTGTGCCAGTTTGTTGTAACTGGCACAGCAGAAGTCCAGCCAGCAGCTTGGCAGCACATTATTTAATCCTGTTGATTGAGGCCTTGGGTTCTTTTTTGGTGGAAGACATCTCAACTTGATTTTTAGAAAACTTACTTGCTTCGTCTCTGTAGTAGGCAGTGAATGTAAAAGAGGTTGTTGAAATTGCTGTATGGCTTTATTGCTTGCTTTAAAGAGTTTCAGGAAGGAGGATTTGTTTTACTAGACAGAAGTCTGAGCCTCTCACAACTGTGTGAGCTGTGTGCTCACAGTGTGTGTGAGGTCTAACACTGCTTAATATTGCATATGAGTAATTGCTAAAACACAGTGATTTAACTTATTGGTCAAAATAAATAGTTGAATTTTAGAAGTATAGCTGAGGATTCTTCACAGATTCTCTAAGAGGTACTTTTTTGTTAGACACTGCATCAAAAATTACTTTGTTGGGAAAATACAGAGTATGAAATTCCAGTACTTGCTGCTGGAGTGGTTCTTTACTATAAAACCTTCAAAGGTATGTACTGCAAAATTGTTATAGACTTTCTGAAGTCTTTAAGTAGATACCTAATTAAGAATAAGATGCCTGAATACCTCATGGTAAAATACTTAATCCTGTGCTGAGCTCTGGATTCTGAAGGCTTTGCTGTGAAGCCACTAAATTCCTGCTGAAAGTAGTTATATACCCCAATGTCTATTGGACTTTGGTCTTCTTACTGCAAATGAATCTGCATTCTATTTGCATATAAAGGTCACTGCATAACTGCATGTGCTGCTAATGTCCTGGTTTTGGTTTAGTTTTAACTTATTGTACATTTTTAAACCAATTATGATAACCATTTGCTGTTTGAACTGATGCCTTTAGGTACTTTGTCTTGGAATTCACACCATTCCTTAACACCTTACCACCTTTTCCATATGCCATCTTACTTCCTAATCAAATTTACAAGTTTGATACAAGGTTAGAAGGGTTTGATGCGGCACTCTGGATTTGGCTTACATGGGTGTAAATCATTTCAGTAGAAGTTAATTGTGATTTGTCTTCCAGTCATTATGTTGCCATGGATTTGTTATTAATTTTTCTAAGATCTATAGCTTGATCTCTTTTTAATCTGATTTTCATTAGATACTGTATGAATACCTATTCAACAATTTTATTTTGAAAAATATCTTTCATTTAGAAAGGTGTGTTCTTTTTTTTTAAGCATCATGCTTTTCATATTCTAGAGAGAACTATTCTTTTGGTTTTTTTAAGCTTTAATATTTCTTGTAATTGAGTTTTTTGTTGAGCTGTTCATTGGACAACAGCATTTGTACTAATTTTTACAGCTATTTTACATGTTTGGGTTTTTAACACACAAGCTGTTAATTGTGAGAAGTGAATATTTTTCTAGTGACACTTGAGCACTTGGGACACTTAATGGTCTCCAGCATTTTAACCTCAATTCCAAACAACAATTTTGTTTCTAAGTAACTGAAAGCCATTTTGAAACAATATATGCAGCAGAGAAACAACTAGGTGTATTATTAAGGGTGCTGACCTGTCATGTTCCGAATTTAATGAAGTGTATAATTCTATATTTTTATCCACAAAATTTTTCATAATGGTTTTCTAGACCCCTATGCAAATAGACGTACTTTAGGTGTAAAATCCTCCTGGAAGAGAAAGATCTGGAAGATACCTCCAGGATGTAGTTCAGAAAACTATGGATTCATTTCAGAAGTTCTCATGAAAAATTCATCTTGGGCACAGGGAAATCAACAGAATTCAGATGAAAAATATATTTCTACTTCTGATTTGAATTCATTGCATCTTATCTCAGAAACTCAGTTCCCAGAAGAATTTTGAATTATAGACACAAGATGGAAAAAATGTAGTCAGTGAATATAGTTTTGGGACAACACAATGAGAGATGACAGTTTAAAGGGATAGTGTTAACTTGAAATGCTTATTTGTGTTAGAAAATACTGTACCTACAATGAAGTTATGAGAAACATAAGGTTTGTGGTGGCTGATGGGCATGAAAACCTACATTCCATATTGCACTCTTCTTTTGTAGCAATTTCAAAGGTGCATCAGTCATTGAAGCATATGAACTGTTGAACTTCCTTTGAAGAAAAAGGGGAAGGTTTATGGTTCCTGGATGAGCAAATGCAAGTTGCTAATGTGTAGCATCACCTCCAGTGATATACATGAAGGTAGAAATTAATTTGCCGTATATTGAGCTGTAGACTAAAATTGTACTACTCATTGTAGCTTGATAATGAGTAAAGGATGAATTATCATTCAGTTAAAATGTAGTAAAAAAAAAAAAAAAACACATTAGAATGTTAGTGTTGAAATGTTAAAATGTAGTGCCTTAGGAAGTGCACTTAGTCTGTCCTAAATCCTGGAGCCCCTTGCTGTACCTTGGTATCTTCAGGATTTGACCAGTCAGGAATTGTGTGCTGTGTTTTGTGGGTGGAGATGGAGCACAAACTCATCTCCCAATGAGCAAAGCACTTCTCATGAAATTTTAATGCACAGTGGCCTGTGCTGTGCTTTTTTAATTTTCAGCGCTAACATTAAAAAAATGTGGTGCTGCAGTTCATGGTGTCTAATTTGCACTATGACATTACTTCAGAAAAAGAAAAGAAATGAAACATGTCAGCTTATCAGTAGGAGTGTATTTGAATGACTGTCTGTGATGTGGAATTTTTCCTCTTCTAAGTGGAAGCTTTGACAACGTGAGCCTTGTATCATATTTACAAGGAGTTGTTAAAACTGAACCTGAAGAACAACACTCAGCTTAGTGAGAGCTTTGCATTTACATGAAATATCTGGGAATAGAATATCAGGAAAGATGCCAACTGCCACTTCATTAAATATAAGACTACCAGTACAGTTGAATTTACAAAATTCCTTAACAGCCATCTTTTTTATGGGAATCCTAGCAGAGTACTTTCTTATACTGGAGTTATTCTCACTAGGTTTAAATGCAATGAATATTCAATGCTGATGCTGTCTTTGGTGATCTTGAAAAGGAAAAATCACGTGATCACAGAGCATCTCCAGACCTGTGGAGGTACCTAGTCCACACTACTCTTCTAGGCTAGGTCAGCTACAGCAAGTAGCCCAAGACTGTGTACAATCTCCAAGGATGGAAGCTCAAAAAACTTGCTGTACAGTCTATTTCTTAGATGTTTGGCCTCAATAACAGGGGAAAAGTCTTCTAAGGTTTAAATGGAATTGCCCATATTTCAGTTTGTGCACATTGCCTCTTATTCTGTCTCTGGGGATCACTGAGAACAGTCTTGTTCTGTCTTCTTTACTGCTTTTTACCTAGCTGCTCTGCAATAAAGCACCTCATTTTCTTCTGATCTTGGGGCTTTTTCTGTTTCTCACTTTTCTCCCTGCCACCCACCCCAGCCTTGGCACACACATTCAGTAGATCCAGTTTCTCTAGCCCATTGAAGTCCCTCTGAATGACAGCAGAACCATCTGCTCTGTCAACCACTCCTTCCAATTTTGAATTGTCTGTGGAATTGCTGAGGTTATGCTCTGTACCATGAGCCAGGTCCTTAATGAAAATCACTGCTGGCACCAGTGTTGACCCCTGGGGGCTCCATTGAAGGGACTGGCCTCCTGCTGGACTTTGGCCTGCAGATCACAACCCTTAGAGCTTGGCAGCACAGACTGTTGTCAGTCACCTTTCTGTCCACTTTGCTGTGTTTCACAGTTTGTGAGGATGTTCTGGGGAACAGTGCTGAAAGCTTGCTTTTTTATCTTGAATAAAGATTTCTTTCAGCTCTCCCCCCATCTATTTTCTCGCTATTTAATTGTAGAAAACTTTCGTATGGGCCAAGTTTTCTTCGTATGTAAAGGCTACCTATTTCCCACCACCTTCCTTTCCTTCACATGTTGGAAACTGTTTCCAGGATTTTTGGCCCATTATCTTCCAAAACATTGATTTGAGGTGGACTGGCTTTTGGTTCTCTGTGTTCTCCTTGTCCTTCCTGAAGACAGGAGAGATGTTTGCTTTCTTACAGTCTATTTGAATCTCCCTTGATTGTCATGACCTTTCAAAGCTGTTCTGGGAGTGGCTTTGCAGTGGTGCTGTCCAGGTCCCTCAGGACTCGTGGGAGCATCCATCCCATCACGTTACATGAATTTATGTATGGCCAGCTTGTTTAAATCTTCCCTAATCTGATTCTTCTCCAAGGGTAAATGTTCCTTGCTCCAGAAGATCAGGGAAGAACTATGAAGCAGCAGTTTCTACAGTTTCAGCACAGCTGGTATCCATAACCCAGTACAGGGTTGGTGGGACCACTCTTTTGAGTGGGAATGTCACTCAAATGGAATATTTGCATTGTCAGGAGCATGCCAGTTGTATCTCCTGATCTGTCTCTCACACACAACTATCCCAATTAGTAGAAATTAACTTTATGGGGGGGGGGGCAAAGGCGAATATTTTTTTTTGTGAGGAGAAAGCTTACCCATTTGAGAGTGCAATTGGAACTGACCGTGTGTTCGCTGCTCTCATATCAACTTCAAATGTTTACTTGGATGGGAAGTCTACACGAAGCAAACTTAAACAAAATTATAGTTTCAGTTATGGGGATTATAAGTGAATTTCTAATATTTGAGTATTGTCAAATCCTAATGCCCAGAATTTTCCTAATGCTCAAAAATACTATATTTAACTTAAATGTATGCTGAAAATTCACTCAAGTAAAGCCCACAGTTATGCATCAATATCCATTTTCTGCTTTCTGAGAGAAACCACATCATCCCAGCTGAGTCTTCATACTGAATGAATGGATGTTGGATTCACTGGAAGATATTTTTTCATGATCTGTGTAGCTGCTAAAATAATAATGAGCTCAGTGAAATGAAGTAGGATCTTAGAACTCCTGAATTGTGTATTGATTGTACTTTTATTGATAAATCTTGGAGCTATATGCCTGCTGCAGCCAAAGTAAGGATCTGCCCAAATGCATGTTTTGGATAGGACTTAACAGTAGAGTCTGTTCAGTTTTATAGTGGTTCCATCTGATACTTGATGAATTTTGCTGCATGAGGCAAGCAAGGGAAAAAAGGATTTTTGTGAAGTATTGTGAATTTTTGGTTTTACAGGTGCTGTCTGCTGGAGTGCTGGTTGTGTCCAAATATCATGCCTATTTGAGCAGTGTATGTCCAGCTTGCTTTAGGGGCCATAAAAGCAGAAGTTATTTATCTGAATGTGTGATTTTCCTTTCTTGAATGATAATGATGCTAAACTTAAATGATTATACTTGGTTAAAATGTAATTTACTATCTCAAATTTGGCTGAGCTCAGCTTGAAACTAAATGTGCAGTTGGTAGTTTAAAAAAAGTGACACAAGCTGCTAAAATATTCAGCACTAAGAATATCTTTGACTACTTAGATACTTCAGGAGCAGTGGCTGAATAGGATAGTCACAGTCATAATGCACTACAACCTTCTCTCTCATTATGCTGTTTATATCATGCTTGAATGAAAATATATTTTAGTTCCCTGAAAGCCTCTTCTCTATAGCTTTAAACTTTCAGCAGATGGGAGTATTAGAGGAACATTTTTGCCTCTGCTTCTGTGTTGAACTGAGAATGCCACAGGACTGTGCAAGGATTTCAGCCAAATTGCAGAACCTTCCTTGCCCTACTCTCGAGCAGCAGATGCCATTAGGAGCTCTCTTGTGGTGTCAGAGATGTCATTAGCTTGTCATGGGAGATCCCTTCAGCTATGCTAATTATTTCAACAAGTCCTATTCGTGAGCTGTTCAAACATTGGAGCTTTAGGAAGTAGTAGTTATTCCAGAAAGACTTTTGAATGCAGATCAGTTTCTGCACATTCATGTTTCGATGCTGACTGCAGTAAAACTGAGAATTGGTCACTTCTTAGATGTATGGATGTAATCCAGGTATTTGTACCTCATGTCTTCTATTTCATGTAATACCCTAATCGCAGAGGAAAGGACACTGTTCATCCTTTACCTTCTGGTGTTCTTATGTGACTGTAGATGGGCTGTGATGCAAATTTCTAGTTGAGCTGCTCTGAAGCTTTAGGATTTCTGAACTTTAGTCTTGTTTTCAGTAGTCATTAGCTCTTGAATTTGCAGGGAAAAAGCACACTATAGAAACAACCTTTGGGGTGAGAGATTTCCAATTTTCTTCTGTTTAAGTGTGTTTGGCATAATTATATTATCTTAAAAACATTATGTTGTCAACAAATAGTTAAAGGTGTTTTTTCTTCTTTATTTTACTCAGGTTCACCTCACTTCCAGAAGAATCTCAAAATCTGAACAATTTCTGCCACAGTTTGCTTTACACGTCAAAAAGATACCATTCCATTACGAACAATGAGCTCCACAACACCAGGTCAGTTTGTTTATATTTATACCTCACTCTTGCAGAAAACTGTGCTGTTTTAGGAAATATATAATCTTTTGTGTTGATGAAATGAATTTGGCAAATGACTGATCTGCAACACCTCTTATAAAACAGGACAATAGGCAGAAAAGGCAATTTTAGGAATACCTTATCACGGTCGAATTTTAAAGCCAATATAATCCTGCAGTATGTTTAAATTACTTTTTTGTTTTTCTTAAGACACTGATTAGTCATGATCTGTCATGAATAAGTATTTTGTAACATTTTCGTTCTTAATATGTATGATTAGACATTAATTTATTTTCTGCCTTTGCACAGATGCTTCTTTTAAAGAAAGATTTCAAATGGTATCTTGTTATTTTTCTGTTTAGCTCCAAAGTCATCTTTGCCCATAACAGGCATTCTTTGCAGAGCTTCCTCCTTTAAATACATGTAATTAACAATGGTCTCTGAACCTGCTTTATCCAATGCCTGCAAAATGAGTCACTGAACTGCAGGTTCACTTGGTAGTTCGCGTTCTATCAGTAGCTGTTTAAACTTCCAAGAAAACAGAATGCTGCATATGGAACATGCCTTGACTTCAGTTCTTTTGAGGAGTGAGAGTCCCCAATTCAAATCTCTGCAGCGTCCCATATGGTTCACACTTTGTTCACCCACACTTGAAGCATCTATTCCTAGTACTGTTGGTAAAATAACCCTTTACAGGTGGCTTATTTTATGACTGCTTTGGTTTTGTGCAAACAGCCTATAAAAGCATCAGGGAAAACACTGTAATACTTCATGAGCTGTATTTATCTGTACATGCCCTATTGCATAGAAATTTAATTCAGTGAGCATTTTTTGAGAATTGTTGATTGTAGCATTAAAAACTGGCAATAGCTTTTACATCAAATGGAGTCAAGCATAGCTGAGTTTCAGACTTGGCCTCTCTCTTACAGTGTAATTTGGTGCATGCAGTGAATTATCCATACAGAGCACAACAGGGCATTCAGCAGAAAGGCACATCTTTATCTGTATCACAGTGGTGCTTAATGGGAAATAGTCTTGTACTTTCCTAACTATACAGTTCAAATGCCAAGATACTCCAGCTGATTTGGTATCTTTCTAATGTTTCTTCTTTTGTGCTAAGTGTAGGCTGCGGAAAGAGCCAAAAATTAAATTGTCTCTCACAAAAAGAAACTAAATTTTCCACTGCTCTTATTGGTGTGAAGAAAGAAGATAGACAATAAATATGCATTCACATTAGCTGTTTTTGCAGGCTACATCTAATGTGAGAAAGGAGAAACATTCAGTATAATCAGATTACTTGTAAAGGTATTTAGATACTTCAGGAGCATCACTTTTGGTAGGACTTAGGTGCCTAATATCTTCAAATCTACTCCTTAGTGTCCCCCATCATTAGAGTTTGTCTCTGAGAACTCTGAGTTGCTTCACCAACCATTTCAATATACCTCTATGGCATGTACAGAAATGCAGTATTTGAGGGCAGTGTCAGCCTTGGGATCCTCATTTTTCTTTCCTTCAGTGAAACAGCAGTGAGGTAGGATTTATTTTTACTTTAGTCTTGCATCCTGCATAGAGTTAATGCCATGAACTGGAGGAGGATGAGTGTCTCCATGTGGCATCTCTTCTGTCCCCCAGCTGAGCGAGGCTGAGATGTCTTTTTGTGCAGTGCTTTGTCACCTTTTGGAAGTCACTGAAATTTCTGGTTCCAGTGCAGTCCCAGCAGTAGAGTGGTAGGAGAAGCCTACCATTTCTCTGAGCAGTTAACATTTGATTGGAATTTCTTACAAGATAAACATTGCTAAATTTTCTTATTGCATCCATAGTAACTGAGTTCCCCTTTTCCAGTCCTCTTCAAGTGTGCATATTTTTTCATACAAGGCCAATGTCTTTGTCCCATTGCAATTATTATTGCTACTTTTCCTTTCTCATGGAGTTTGTTTTTTATGAAGGTTAACCTTATGAGATGAAGAGGTGGAAGGGCAGTTCCATCCAACTTTAAAGGTCCCTTCCAACCTAAACTGTTATATGATTCTGTGATTCCTATGGTTCAGCTTCCAACTTGGGTCTAAAGTATGTATCAGGTTGTAATTGTTTCACCTGTAAGATGGCTCCAGTAGTTGCAAGTGTCCCTAGTATTCCGAAAGAAAAATTAATGAATTGCCAGTTATATGAGCAGCTTCTTCCTGTGATGGTGAGCCTGTGGTAGGCAGTTCTTGTATTTATGGCTTGTAATTTAAATGGGAAAAGCCTGAGTGTTCAGTCATGTTAGAGTTGGTGGTTTTGTGCTTTTTCTTTTTTTATCCCTGAGAGTCTTGAATTTCTTCATGGAATAGGTTGCTGTGTTATGTTACTTCCAGTGGTTGGGACAGTTTGAAATAATTTTTAAGCAGGACACTTTAAGCACATACAGTATACAGACAGTATTTATAACCCTTTTTTTCTATGGTGTGACACCAGGATGCTATCTCATTTGAATACCAATCTGTGTGTCTTGTACATAAGACCTGTGAAAATCTTCATAATATATGGTAAATGTTGATATTTTGGGTCATGGTTGTAAGTTACAACAAAATGGTGAATGTACTTTTTTTTTACAATATATCTAGCCTGTATATATATAGCTTGTGTATGTACATTCATACATGCTGTTTACACAGAAGATAAATATGTTAAAAAAAAGGAAGACAAATCAAGAGGCAAACTGGTAAAGCAGTACTACTCTGTACATGAATGGTATAGGCCAGCCCACTTCATGGATGGCTTATTCTGTCAATGAAAAATTCTGAAATGCTGTAGAAAGGATTGTGTGTACTATGCTAAATTTCTGTGGTTTTATGATGGGATGTGCCAAGTGGAAAAAAAAATTTCTTTAGAACTGCTTTCCCTTGAAACCTAAGTTGTCTGAAAGCCTATTGAAAGACCTAATGTAGAACAAGCGAAAATTATGCGTGTTTTATTCAACCATTATCTGAGGAACCTTTTTGGATAGAGTTTGTTTATAGAACCAATGCACATGAGTATTTCCTAATACTGTACGGCGCAATGAATGCGGAAGCTCCAGCATAGCAACATCTACTTGGAACAACTCTGTAGCCTATTAAATTGATCCCAGCTCCTTGAACCTACAGGGACCAGGCTATTGCTAATCTGTAAAGCTATTAGTTGAATGTTGACTCTCAACAGGGAAAGGTGCTGATGTTTGCTTTGCTTGTTATGTATTGTAAGATCATTAAGGAAATGTTTACGTTCTGTAGCCATTGCATGTTCTGAAACTGATCACTGTGCATAAAAGGCGCTGGTCAGAAAAAGAAAATATTTCTTTCACAGAATCACAGAATTAGAGTTGGAAGGGATGTCTGGAGGTAATCATTCAAATCCCTCTGCCAAGGCAGAATCATGCAGAGTAGGTTACACAGGAACTGATCCAGGAGGGTTTTGAACGTGTCCACAGCAGGAGACTCCATGACCTCCCTGGGCAGCCTGTTCCAGTGCTTTGCCACCCTCAATGTGAAGAACTTCTTCCTCATGATGAAAGGAAACTTGTTTTATAGTTCATGGCCGCTGTTTTCCATCCTGTAGCTGGGCACCACTAAAGAGTCTGGCAGCAACCTTTTGGCACTTGCCCTTAAGATATTTGTATGCTTTAATGAGATCCCCTCCCAGTTTCCTCTTCTCTGGACTAAACTGGCCCAACACCCACTCTTCTAGAGAATAGCTAGCATCAAGTTTTGAGAGAGACTTTTTTTTTAAAATACTAATACTTTACAGTGTTGAATTAATATACTCACAGGTGTATTTTGGAGTTCTCTCTCTAACTGTTAAGTATTTTGAAACACATCTTCTATTAACATGGTGGTGTAGTTGGAGATGGTGTCTGTTGTATGCCTACCAGCTCAGTATCCAAGGATTCCAGCCCTTGGAAAGGATGCTACTTATCTGAATAGGAGAGAGATTGATTCATTTAAAGCATGTGTTGGTTTAATACAGTATTTTTTACCCAGATATTTTTTGAAGAAAAACAGCATCTATAGGGAACAGTGGATTGTAAACATTTCTGTGAAGACACAGATCACAGGTTTTCTTTTTGTTACCTGAGAAGGAGAATGAGTCCAGAGAGATCTCATTTATTCTCTCCCTTGCTTCTCCTATCACCCAGATATTTCAGATTTTATGCTCTACCTTTCCCCTTGGAATTAAAAGCAATATCAGAATAGTTAAATAGAAAAAATTCCATTAAAAAACCAAAACCACTAAAATTTGTCATGGAATAATTTTCTATTAGGGAAGAGAGACAAGTGGTATTAATACATGGAACTAATAAATTATGAAGGAGGGAAAATAGCTGAAACTCTTGACCTTTATGGAAGTTTTCTAGATGCTGCAACTATTGCTAAAAGAGCAGTGTTTGGTATCACAGTTTCCTGATGGGAAACCATACATCCAGTTTATCCAGTTTCTTGCTTTTAATGTTGCAGACAGGTGAAATGCTGTTGTGCAAAGCTGGTCAGAGAGCTTTTTACTGTCCCTGGTTTTCAGCAACATCTCAATATGCCTGCTGCTGAAGACAACAAGTTCAAAATGTGTCTGAATTACTTACAGGCACCTAGGTGAAATCAGTTCTTTTGTCTATCTGTAATTACTGAACTGAAATCCAAGTGTGATATATATTTTGGAAGTCGCTGTCCAAACTTTTCTGCTCTTCAACAACATTACTGATTTTTCTAAGAGCTGTTATAATCAACAAAAAGTGATATTTCTTAGTAAAATGAGTGTGAGAGAAAGGAGCCTTATGCTGAGTTCTGCCAGCGCCTGCTTTTGGATCACTTTTCTGTCATCTTGATTCTGAATTTTTTTGATGGGCATTTGTTTGTTCCTCATGAGAAATAGCTTGTTTTTCATCACTGCAAAGCTGATTCCCCCTGTTCCTTGTTCTGCTTTTCTCTGCATTTTTATAAATAATATTCCGCATATTAGTGAAGACTAAATATAGAACAAATTCCAAAATGCAATTTTCACTACTGTTTTAAAGTTAAAATGTATTGAATGTTTATGTTGCAGTCCAGTAACCATCTCTTCACCAGCAGTAGATGCTGTGAACAGATGAATATTTTGATGAGTAATCACGTATCTTACTTTAAAATGTATTTTGTCAGCTTTTTGGTAAAAAGATATAAGAACTTTGAGTCCAAAACAAAGAAATAAATTAAATACCAGAAGGCTAAAACCTCTTCTTCACACATAGGTCTGTTTTGGCAGGTGTTTAAGTTCTGTTGAAGTCAAGTGCATGGATCTTTTTCAGATTTCTGACTGTAGACTGAAGGAATCAAATATATTTGTTCCTTGTGATGGCTTTGTGATGAATTTTCCTTAGATTAAAAAAGAGCTGCATCACAGGCTGGATTAGATATATATGGAGAACTCACTGAATATGACCCAATAAGATTCAGGATTAATAGATATGTTACCTATATCCATCTATGTATGACAGAGTACTGCAGCTCTTTAAGATCTCAAAAAGAGAAAAAAATCTACAAGCTCAGCCTTAATATAATGTGTGTAAAAGAAGGATTCTTGCCTCACAGCACTCCCTTCTCTTTTTAACTTTTAATGCAAAGCATGACTGAGATGTGCAGCTCAGATTTTGACCTCTTGAATCTCCTTACAGAACTCCAAAATAGCTTCAGTCTGACATAAATCTTAAGTTTGCCCTCATGAAAGGTAAAAGATGTTGCTATTTAGAGACTCTCTCTGTATTTTTCTCATAATAATTTAAGCCTGACATCTTTATTTAGGTATTTCTAGGTAAAATCCCAACACGCTTGAATGAAAAATTTAGGTTCAAAACGTGTTCTGCCACTGGGGACTTAATGTAGAAGACTTCCAAATAATGAATAAAATGCTCTGTGCATGCATTAGATAAGAAAGCATTATCTTGTTCACTTGCTATAATTAAAGTTTGTAAATACCTTGAGCTACTTACTATGCTTTTTTTCTTCCTCTTAGAAGTAATTTGTGCCATTTACAATGGAAATTGATAATTAAAGCATTAAAGTGTCATGGTTCTACTCTTATTTGTGCTTTCATACTTGCACATGTTCATGAAGTTCTATTATTTTGTATGCTACTTCAGATTTTAAGTGAATAAATAATGACAACAGCTAGACAGTGGGTTGTGGGTTCAGTTACCACTTTCAGCAGATTCAGATTAAGTGAAGAAAACAAATCTGAAGAGTATTTTTGGTATAACTTTGTGGTACTTTAAGATGATACATACGTACAAACTTTAACCTATACATGCATAAAAGATTCCTGTTTCTTCAAACAGATACTGTGCTTGACAATTAGAGCTATATTGCTGCTTTCTTTCAGGAGTCAGTTAATGTTGGCTGCTGAATGGTTCTTGCCTGGGAATTTGTCTTTAAAAATAACTATTTTGTTGGTCTGTGTAGCCAAAGCACAGGTCTGACTTTTTGACCATTAGCACCTTAAAAGATAAATTAGTTTTCTGGAAATAAATCTTGAAATGTTTATAGAGCTTTTAAAGGTTCTCTAGAGTGGCTTTTTTAAATTAGAGGTGAAAACTTTTTCTCATTTTAAGTATGCAACTTACCCTCAGTGCTCACTTAGAACCTGCACCTCTAGGAAGAGCCATCAAATTTATTGTTCAGTGACAAAACACAGTATTCCACTGTCCTTTTTTGCTGATTAGTAGTTCATTAAACCAAGTTGGCACAGTTACACTTTTCATTGTAGTCTAGTGAACTTTAAATAGATAAATGTATATGTTTATATTTTCAGTGACCTTAGAAAAGCAAATCAGAAGATTGCATTCTCTCTGGAGAGTGACCATATGGTGTGTTATAACAGTGTTGATAATTAACCAATGAAATATGCTGGAAAATAGTGGAGAGACTGATTCCTCATGTGGCTCATCATTACAACCTATGAATCCCAACAGCCACCTAGAAGTTGCTTTGATTGTCACTAAGTGTATGACAGAATTTTCATGTGTTTTTACTCAATAGAAGTCTGCCATCACTCTTAAGTGAGTTTGGAAAGCCTCCAAACTCAGAAGTTTGGATTCCCATCTCACAGGAAATATTTAACCAACTCTTATTACTTTACTGTCTGTAATCCTGAAGTCATTGTGCTTGCTGGAAGCTTATGCAATGGGAGCATCCTGCATTGCCTCATGAAAGCTTGCCTTTACTTGAAGCAAATTCTTTAGCATAACCTTTAAAGCCTTTGCTAAGTATAGGAATGTTCTCTAGGAACAAAAGTTGTGTGTAATTCTAAATCAAGTTAGAATCTGAAGCTCAACTAAAGAGATGCCCCTTCCCCATCTTATTTCAGCAGTTGACATGTCTTGCTGTGCTCTAATTCCATATGGTCCAAGGCCTAGATTTTTTATATTATTGGAGGAAGGACAGGCTCATTGTCCTCTCTGAATTTCCTATCTAGGCAGCTGGATTGTCATATATACAGAGGACTCCTTGGACTGTGCCAAGTATAAGGCATCCTAATTCCTTAGTGGGTGAGACCAGTCCTAGATAAGTGCATCTACTTTTGTTGTTCCTTTTAATTTTTTTTACATTTTTTACTTTTTTTTTTTTTACTTCTCTCCCTCTCCCCAGCATCTGAATTCCATTCTTAGTCTTATCATACCAAATAATCTGTTTGTTCTTCTACAGATGATATTTGCTTTAATGTACCATCTAACATGTTGTTTAAGGAGGGTGGCATTGGGGGGTAAAGTTCAGGGTGTTGTGTTTTCAAGAAGTCCTGATTAATATAGCTCTAAGACTATAAATAAAAGAGTTCTGCCTCTCTAGGTGGTTCATTGCTGTACTGTATTTGGCAGATGAGTTGGTTTTCCTAATTCTTGTCTTCGTCAATTCTCACATTTCCTTGTGGAGAATTGCTGTTGCAGTATCCAGATAAACCTTTTTACAGGTTTATTAAAACTTTTTTTTTACAGGTTTATTTTTAAAAAATCTTTTTACAGTGTCATTATTAGCAGGGTTCTTTTGTATCTGAAAACACAAGTAGTGTGGAAGATGTTCATGCTTCCTGCTTTGCTGCAAGCACACTTTACCTCCTGAGTGGTTTGGCTCATCAGACAACTCCTTCACTTCAATTACTAAGTGATGTGGTGTCAAGACTCATTGCTGTGTGTTTGTCTTTGTGGGGGGGAGAAGACAGGACAGTGTCACCTCCAGGGCAGGAGAACCAGTGGAGCTGCAGGGTTCAAAGAGCCACCAGGGGGAGGTTACATTTTGAGAAGTCTTTTTCAGTGGCAATGCCAGAATAAGCAACTCTAGTGACTGCCTGCCCATTGTTCTCACTCTGCTCATTGACTGCTCAGCTGTGCCAGGTATACTTATTTGTGTGGCCACAGGATGAAATGGATTCAAGAGCTAATCCAAGCTCAGCTGTTCCCAAAAGAAGGGGTTGTTTTTAGTCTGGATTTGTTCCTCAGTGTGGCTTGCTACATAGCCACACAATGGTCTTGGCAAAGTCAGGGAGGAAGAGGGAAGAGAAAAAGTACGAGTAACTTGTGTCCTGCATTGGAAAGAAAGGATCACAAGTCATCCTTGAACAAGAGAAGCGTGGTCAGCCTCCATAACTGTGGGACTGCTTAACCATGGGTAAAGCTAGAGAGAAGTACTGAGGACTTTTTCACACTTCTTCACTTTACTGGTCATTTCTCATTTATGGATTTTAAGAATTACCTGTTCTGTCCATGCAGAATTTGGAGGCTCAGTGAATGTTTTTATAGCTGAATGAAATGACCAACACAGTCACATCATCCAGCATGCCACTTTTAAAGGGATAGTTCAGCATCTGGCTGCCAGACATTTTTTCATATTCATTAAGACATATGCAATGCAAAGCAGTTAGGAATACGTGAAATATGCTTGTTAAAAGATCATAGATCTAATATTTACCTATATGAATTTATAACACCTACCTACATTTGGTAAGGCTATGTTTCTAAAATGTTGCATTATACAGGAAGTTAGATTAAACTCCATGAATAAAAAGTTTTTATTTCTTCATGTATTAGGTTAGCTGTATGAATACTGGTTATAGTGAATACCCTAAAAAAGGCATGCTTGCCAACTTTTAATGTTTTCACACCCACACGCCTCCTCCTAATTTTGTCTCTGGCAGATGTGTTTCTGCAGAATAAGTGTTTCTGCAGTGATAATTATAACACTTATAACAGGTAATTTGCAGATTTGGTAACTCAGAAAAAGCAAGACTATTTTGTTGCACCTTAATTTTGAAGCTGGTATCAATTTCAAAACTTCATTGCAAAATCTGAAATGTTAGAATGTATGGGATATCTTAATGTGGAAATTAAGCACTGCTTTATAGCATTTAGCAGATGAATGTCTAAAGGGAACTCAAGGTATGATTTAAATTGGGGAGGGGTGTGTGCATGCTTTACTTCAGATGATGATGTGCACATTGTGGGTGGATCCAAGCCCTGCTGAGCCAATGAAACTCATGGTTTGAACCTGCCTCAGGGTTTGTTTTTTTTCTTAAATTATCATCTCTAAGAAGACAAGATGGTTTTCAATTTTAAAAGCCAACACCACAAAAAGTTCCACAGTCCCCCTTGATTACCTGTTTTCATGTGTGATTTACAAAAATACTTAATATATATAATATATTTATATTTCTACTAGTTAAATCAATATCTATTTAGCATTGCCGTTTAGATATGCAAGATTTGTAAACTCTGAGAATTTATTTTGAAAGTTTAATGAGGGCTGAAACAGATGAACACAAAGGATGTTGTTTTGGACTGCTATTCTCTGCAGAGGAGGATTTTGATGTCTTGTAACACCTAGTTGTTTTTTTTTTTTTTTNAAGAAGTCCTGATTAATATAGCTCTAAGACTATAAATAAAAGAGTTCTGCCTCTCTAGGTGGTTCATTGCTGTACTGTATTTGGCAGATGAGTTGGTTTTCCTGATTCTTGTCTTCGTCAATTCTCACATTTCCTTGTGGAGAATTGCTGTTGCAGTATCCAGATAAACCTTTTTACAGGTTTATTAAAACTTTTTTTTTACAGGTTTATTTTTAAAAAATCTTTTTACAGTGTCATTATTAGCAGGGTTCTTTTGTATCTGAAAACACAAGTAGTGTGGAAGATGTTCATGCTTCCTGCTTTGCTGCAAGCACACTTTACCTCCTGAGTGGTTTGGCTCATCAGACAACTCCTTCACTTCAATTACTAAGTGATGTGGTGTCAAGACTCATTGCTGTGTGTTTGTCTTTGTGGGGGGGAGAAGACAGGACAGTGTCACCTCCAGGGCAGGAGAACCAGTGGAGCTGCAGGGTTCAAAGAGCCACCAGGGGGAGGTTACATTTTGAGAAGTCTTTTTCAGTGGCAATGCCAGAATAAGCAACTCTAGTGACTGCCTGCCCATTGTTCTCACTCTGCTCATTGACTGCTCAGCTGTGCCAGGTATACTTATTTGTGTGGCCACAGGATGAAATGGATTCAAGAGCTAATCCAAGCTCAGCTGTTCCCAAAAGAAGGGGTTGTTTTTAGTCTGGATTTGTTCCTCAGTGTGGCTTGCTACATAGCCACACAATGGTCTTGGCAAAGTCAGGGAGGAAGAGGGAAGAGAAAAAGTACGAGTAACTTGTGTCCTGCATTGGAAAGAAAGGATCACAAGTCATCCTTGAACAAGAGAAGCGTGGTCAGCCTCCATAACTGTGGGACTGCTTAACCATGGGTAAAGCTAGAGAGAAGTACTGAGGACTTTTTCACACTTCTTCACTTTACTGGTCATTTCTCATTTATGGATTTTAAGAATTACCTGTTCTGTCCATGCAGAATTTGGAGGCTCAGTGAATGTTTTTATAGCTGAATGAAATGACCAACACAGTCACATCATCCAGCATGCCACTTTTAAAGGGATAGTTCAGCATCTGGCTGCCAGGCATTTTTTCATATTCATTAAGACATATGCAATGCAAAGCAGTTAGGAATACGTGAAATATGCTTGTTAAAAGATCATAGATCTAATATTTACCTATATGAATTTATAACACCTACCTACATTTGGTAAGGCTATGTTTCTAAAATGTTGCATTATACAGGAAGTTAGATTAAACTCCATGAATAAAAAGTTTTTATTTCTTCATGTATTAGGTTAGCTGTATGAATACTGGTTATAGTGAATACCCTAAAAAAGGCATGCTTGCCAACTTTTAATGTTTTCACACCCACACGCCTCCTCCTAATTTTGTCTCTGGCAGATGTGTTTCTGCAGAATAAGTGTTTCTGCAGTGATAATTATAACACTTATAACAGGTAATTTGCAGATTTGGTAACTCAGAAAAAGCAAGACTATTTTGTTGCACCTTAATTTTGAAGCTGGTATCAATTTCAAAACTTCATTGCAAAATCTGAAATGTTAGAATGTATGGGATATCTTAATGTGGAAATTAAGCACTGCTTTATAGCATTTAGCAGATGAATGTCTAAAGGGAACTCAAGGTATGATTTAAATTGGGGAGGGGTGTGTGCATGCTTTACTTCAGATGATGATGTGCACATTGTGGGTGGATCCAAGCCCTGCTGAGCCAATGAAACTCATGGTTTGAACCTGCCTCAGGGTTTGTTTTTTTTCTTAAATTATCATCTCTAAGAAGACAAGATGGTTTTCAATTTTAAAAGCCAACACCACAAAAAGTTCCACAGTCCCCCTTGATTACCTGTTTTCATGTGTGATTTACAAAAATACTTAATNTGGGCAGGTGTCAGGGGTCCTGAGGTAATACCTAATTTTTGTGATGGCTGTAGTTCTGAGGGCTGTGATGCAGGGTGTTGATGTTGTCAACCTCAATGTCTGTTGCAGAATGGAGTCTCCTTCAGGTACTGACCTCTGGCAGGAAATTCTGAAAGAAAGGAAGGCAACCTGAGATGGTTTGACAAAACTCCCATTAGTTAAACATAAGATATCCTGAGTTCAAAATTTCTGGTTTAACATTTCGACAGTTTCTGCCAAAGCAAAGCACTGAGCTATTTTAGGATCCCTGAATCCTTGCCCAAAGTTCCCTTTGTTATCAATTGTAGTTAACAGCTGACCTGAAGATATGAGGACTAGTGACCTCTGCCATGCTATTTTATCCTCCAACTTGTTCAATGTTCTTCTCCTAGGATATCATCCACTAGCTGTTCTTTCCAGTCCTCTCTTAACTAAATTGTAAAAATCTGTTACTTTAAACTTTATTCCATAGATAACAATTTTAAATCTCTCCATGTTTTTTTCTCTTAGATTTATAAGGTACCAGCTGGAAGTGACAGGACAGTTTCTGTTCCATAAAAGTAAAATTATGCAAGTACTTACTGTTTATTAATCTCTCATTGCTTTGTAACCCTCAATTTGCAGATACAGTCATTCTCAGTTGTCTGGATTATGGATTATAAGGGTTTGTACCCCTCAGTGCTTGACTGCAAGGTGTTACTTTGATATGAACAATGGATATGACAACTCCTTGCATATGGTTCCTTTGTGTACTGCTCTTTAAGGCTGCATATGTGCTTTACAAGAGTTTAGAGATTTTTCAAAATTGAATGTTCATGTCATTCATGCCATTCATTTACACAAGTTTCATGTTGTCTCTATTCTTTATTTTTCCTGTGTTGGGAAATGGAAAATGATCTGAGAAATTCACAGTGCATTACTGATCTGGGGCATGGTAGAGCAAAAAAAGGTTATCTGTAGGTATAGAGACAAGGAGGTGTTATGTATGCTCTGTGTTGTGTGACTCATCACTTGTATTAAACAAAAAATCTACTCTGTATTTTAAAACAGTACTATTTTGAGGCAGTACCCCATAATAAAGGCCAGGGCACAATACACAAACTTTAGGCTTCATGAAGAAAGCAGACATCAGATATCTTTCACAGCTCCCCCTAAGGTGCTTGCAGCTATTTCTCTAGCTTTGAAGTATATCTTCAGTGACTTAAAGTGAATACAGCTCATTTAGATATCCCCAACTCAGCTTTCAGTAGTTGCTGTGGGTGTGAAGAGCACTCTTTTATATTGCTCAAAAGCTGCCTCAGATCCTGATGAGTACTTTTTTTCTCTATTGAAGCATTCAGCAGTTGCCCTAGACAATTTTTTTGTGGACAAATTCATGAGTACGTGTAAGCTAAGTCAGGAAAATCCTGAAATAGCCACTGAGTACTTTGTCTTTTCTGTTCAGCTATTTTTAAAGAGTAGAAGAAGAGAGAGGAACTCAAAAAACAGTGCTTCTATATGCAATACTGCATCACCTTTTCCATGTGTTATTTCTGTGACTTCATAAATGTTTTTACTTTTCAGTCTGGTGTGTTATAACATGCCTTTTGCACCATGGTTTTGGGTATATTTGAGAGGTCTACTTGCCTTTCCTCACAAAACATACACAAAAGCTTGCTGCTTTGTGCACTCTTTAAGCTATTACCATCCAAGGAATCTGTGCTAGATGAAAAATCATGTTTTGATTTCAACTAGCTGATAAGGAGTACCTACAGTCTTGTTGGGGCACCATTCATTTCTCTGGCAGGGAGACTAAACTGCAGCAGCTGTCTTTGGGCTGCAGACCCCCAAAAGTAGATCGGAATTTAATAATTTAGTCCTTTCAGTAAGAAGCTTCTCAGCCAGGCAACTGAAAAGTGAAACAAACCCGGCATTGGTAGGCAGAGGATTTGTAAGAAAGACAATGACACAGGGGCTTGAAAGCAGCATAGAGAAGGGAAACTGAGATAGTGGAGATGTTAAGAGCCATGGAGGGGGGAAGCACTGGGCTTAGATTAAAAGAATAAGGAATAAGAATGTAAGGAAAAAAGGTATATAGAGAAGACATATGCAGAAACCTAAGAATACATGAGAATAAGTGTGTCTAAAGTGTTAGTGAGGAAAAGAAATTTTTTGAAAGAACTTCCTGGGGAAATAGCCTCCCTTCCTCTTGGCACTGGTCCTCAGAGTCACAAGGGAACTGGGACTAGCTTCAGTAGTGCTCTGCATGCCTAGATGCTGAAATGGAGATTTGTTTCAAAGTTGACTAAGATTTTACAGCTAGTCAGTACTTTATGGTGCTGAAAACATTCCCACTGAATGGTTTCTAAGGTGTTTAGCTGCCACTAGTTTCAAAGTTGTTACATTAGTGATGTAGCACAGTGGATATGGACTGGAAGAGCAAATTCCTTTAATTGCATGCTAAAAGGAAATCTGGATTACTTTTGCTGTCTTTTGTGTTTTCTTACCTTTGGGAAGTGTTTCTGGAAGAAGTAAAAACCTTTTGCATTTGGAATTAATAGTCCTTTTGGTATAACTGCCCAGAACCAATTCTGGGAGCATACACTCTTGCAGAGTGCCACCAGGTCCCTTTGATAACTCACACTGGCTGGTGCAGCTGTCTGCTTTGGTTGGGAAGAGCAAGGGATCAGAAATGGAGGATGTCACACGTACACACATGTATACAGTGGTCTGTGCAGTACAGTAAATTGCAAGTTAATGCAAAATGGATTTAATACTATACAATTGAGCATGAATTAGCTTTAGATTAGCTGTGTTTGACTTCATTATAGCAGTTTATTTGTCTTAGCCTCCCTTCACTCCCCATTTATGATGTGGCAATTCAGTTATACCATGGAATGAAAAGATAAGAGATCTTAAAAAAAAAACCACAAAACATATTCTACATTTAACCTTTCTAGTGCATGTGTTTAACATCCTTTTGAGAGAGGTGTTTTAATGGTACAAGAATAATCTGATATTTTCCAGTCAAAAATCAGGTATAAACTGTGTGCATGTGTGTCTATCTGTAAGAAACAGAAATATGATAATGCTTCCTGGACTTGCGGCATCCACTATTCTGATGTTTTCAGGGCTTTAGGAGCAGATTTCAGTAATTTTGAACTGTACATTGATAATTATTCCACACTAAGAAAAAAAAGATTTTTCTGATCAGGGGTTGGGTATGCCACGCAATGTTGTTTGAGAAATAAATCATCCTGTTGTCCATCACTGTCTTCTTCCTGCCGTTCCAGCTCTCCAGAGGTCCTTTCTGCAGTGCTGTGAAAGAGGCAGGAGGTGCACAAGGTCTCTTTAGTTAGAACACATGATGTTTTATTTAACCATCCATCTATGTTGCACAGTGACTGTGCCACAAGAATTGCACAAAGATTTTCTTAACTGTAGGCGGTTGTTCATTTATTAATGTAAACACCATGTGCCTTGGATGTGCGAGCACTAAAAATAAAGTTGCAGAGTTAAAAATAGGTCTCTGGGAGTACTGAGATGCTGCTTAATCAGAACCAGCTGCAAGCTGTCTAGAAACTGTAAGTTATATGGAGCCAGATGGCTTTTGCCCTTTTTGCTTTAGACAGCATGTAATTTGGGTAACTGCAGCTACAGTAATGTATTTTCCCAGTCAAACTGTTTGATAAACATATTTGTTTCGAAGAGACACTCCCAATTACAGAGCCAGTAAAATGTTAATTTATTTTAATATTTCTCCATGTGGGTAAGCCAAAGGAAGGTTACATAATAATAAACTCAAAGGCATGCACAATTACTTCTCACAGTTGTATTCAGCAGGAGCTGGATTATGACTATGCATCTTTTTACAGGAAAGCTCCTATTCTGGGAACGATCCCACTAAAAGCAAGGGAAGGAGGATATAAATTAAATTAATAGTGATCAGTGGGAGTTGTGTGAAGTAAGTTTGCAGGAGTAAAACATTGGAGAAAGTACAGGAAGTGTGTCAAAATGATATCTGGCAAGTGCACATCAAACAACAGCCCATATGATTTCAGGAAGGGTTTCTTCCACACTTGCTTAAGTGATAGTATTAAAACCAAAACCTCTTCTGAGGCTTGGCAGTTTCCACACTTCACCAGCCTGTTGTTGGGGTCCTGCGTTCAGATTACATTCAGGCATCTCAGTGACTAGTCTAGGAGGTGGGAAACTGAAGCTCAAGTCTACTTTCTTTGATTTGGAACCTCTTGGGGTGGGGGATTATGTTTTGGTTGGGAAGCTTAGAGGCAGATAGCTCAAACTACAGGATCATCCTAACTCTGTTCTCGAGGTCCACTGGTCTGCATCTGGGGTAGCATAGTGTGAAATTGCAGAGTCTCAGACCACAGTAGCCATGTGAGTATAAATTGCTGTTCAGTCTCATACTTACAGAGCTGGACTGGTGTTATGATTATAGGAAAACCTGAGGGAGGCAGGTGGGATGCATTTGAGGAAGTAGCCTCTTTTAGGAATTATTGTAACAAAAGCCAAGCCCTACAAACCTGAGAAGCAAGTGACCAGCTTGCATCCTTTTTAAGCAAGGATGTCAGATGAAGATGGTTGTGCAGAAGATCCAGAAAATGAGTCTTGGTTTAAACCAAGGCTTTTGGTAGATGGGATTTATTAAGGCGCCTCTTTTACAGGCAGGTAATACAAATTACTTGTACTTCACATAAAGTAGTAATATTGAGTGATTAAAGCTCTCCACATCCTTCTCCCATCAGTGTTTTACATTTTCTGTGATAAGTGGATTTAGTTACAATCTTGATTTTCCTTTGATATTCTAGTTTTGGGTTTTTTTCTAATCTTAGCACTATCAGGTGTAATTGAATGAATAATTGAATTTTCTGAATGAAATGCTTTTCTCTGTAATGTTTTCATTCTATTCAATAAAAATTTTTCTTTCTCTGCTTCATCCAATCTCCCAGAATTCTTCAGCTTCAATGTCTCCCATGCAAATTGTCATCATCTTACAAATTTAAGCCTCCTGTGAGAAACCACACAAAAATTCCAACCTGTTTCTGAAGGTAGCACTAGCTGCCTGAACTTAGTGGTGGGTTGGTAAGATGTGTTTGTTTTATTTTCCTAAATGTTTATATTTAAATATATTTACAATGCAAATCTATCTGAAATTGGTAGTGTGGCATTCTCTCCTCGACTTTAATTCTTTTGCACCTGTCATACTCATGAGTCATGAGTTTTTTTTTTAGCTGCAAGAAGGAGTTTAATCAGTTCTTTGTGGCCTGTAATTTTTTGTACTAGTTGATGCCAAGCAGAGTTCTAGGTTGCAAGGTTTTTTTGACACATTCCAGTATGAAATTAACTTTTAAAAGTGCTTTGAAAATGAAATTAATGAGTTTAAAAAAAAATGGCTTCTGTTTTGTCTGTTTGATTATTGGCTGAAACTACTAGCAATTTAAGAACTTGCAAATCTGTCCTTGCTGAGCATGATTGCAGGTTCAATTTACAGGTGGTTCTTAAAATAGTAACACTTAGAGTCAGTTTCTAAGATGTTTTAGGCTGAAATCAAATTATAAGAATTTACTAGTTTTTGACAGCAGAAGTGATAAAGCTGTGCAGATGAATTTTTAAGTAGCTATATACATGACATTCAGTCTTAAATTGGTGAGTGTCTGGATTTAGATCATCCCAGCTGTAGGAAAAGCTCTGTGATGATCTGATTTTTCTAGGCTTTGTCACTTAAATATTTTGTCAGTGACCTAAAAACGGTTGCTGCTTGATTTGCCTTGGGATAATCATGACCCACTCCTAAACAGGAGAGCAAGAGAGGAAGGGGAAATAAGATTGCCTGAACCCGTTGCCTAAGACTTCAGTGTTCCCTTTGTTAGGACTCTGCTAGAAGAGAAAATGCATTGCTTTTCCATTATTTTCCTCCCTTTCATGCTTACCTATTGAGGACATTCAGATTAGACACAGAATGAGCTTTATGTTGGTTGTGCTGCTCAGCAGATCTGAATGGGTATAAGCAAAGATGTATAAGCAAATATCTTCCAGTAAAGATATTTGCAGTAGTTAATGGGAGATAGTTACTTTTAAGGGAAGGAAAAGCAGGCAGTCATGGTTTTGATCAGATTTAGAGCAAATAATTGACTTCTGAATTTGGTGATTGTGCTCTAACTT
Source organism: Leptocoma aspasia (assembly GCA_013399835.1). Taxonomy (NCBI): domain Eukaryota; kingdom Metazoa; phylum Chordata; class Aves; order Passeriformes; family Nectariniidae; genus Leptocoma; species Leptocoma aspasia. Next base: position 657,503 of record VXAX01002831.1, read on the forward strand.
CTAAAATTTCAAGTAATTTCCTTTATAAATGCCTCATGAAATATCTAAATATTTCACTTAAATGGCATCACAAGGAAGAATTTCTCATTCCAATGTTTTTAGCACAGGACACCTTCCACTAGACTGGAAAGCCCTATCCAAACTGGCCTTGAACACTCCCAGGGATGGGGCATCCACACCCCTCTGGGCAACCTGTTCCAGTGCCTCACCACCCTCTCAATAAATAATTTCTTCCTAATACCTAATCTGAACCTGTCCTCTTTTGTTTTAAGCTATTAACCCTTGTCCTATCACTGCATGCCCTTTCAGAAGATTGCTGTCAACAGTTGAAATATTAAGGTTTTGCTAATGTGGTACATTTTGACTGGAATAGCATGGCCTGAGAGTTATTGCAAGCCAGGTAATCTTGGTCTTCCCTGTAAAAGATGTATAATTTCAGAATATCTCTATATCTGCTTGAATTTGTACACAAAATTGAATTAACATTAATTTGCCATGTTTAAGATTGTTTTATGCCTACATATAAATAAGGGCTGAACACTGAAAACAGCAAATGACCACAGGTTTCGCATACTGCACCCTTTCTTTTTAGATTTTAAGAGTAAAAACCTGTGTTTTCCTGGAAAATGCTGAATTTCCTATATAAAAATAAACTTTCTTAAACATGGAAATGCTGGTCTATTATGACAGTTTCTAGGCTTAGTTGGAAATCTTGCTCTGTGATTACTTTTAATGTTAGTCTAAAAGTAGATCTTTGTCCTCATTTTAACTCTGCTACAAGAAGAGGGAAATTGATTTACTACAGGAAAAAAAATCTGAGTTTATTAATTTAAACACAAATGTCCTCTTTGTGTTAAAAAAAGGCAAGAAAAAATAAAGCTGTGATAAAGGCTTACACTTATTATAGAGGGCCTTGCATACATTATGGGATGTGCTCTTAAACCTACCTAGGTTTTTCTGCATTGATAGCATTTCCAGGGTCTTAGTGTTGGTTTACACAAGGACAGGCAAAAAAATTAATATACACTAACCAGATTTGAAGCAGATTCATTAAATTGCATTAAATCCTTGTTCAGAATCCTTTTAAAATTAGCTTCCTTAATTTAATTTACACTAATTTTTTTGGAGGTGACCTAAACAGTATGGAGTTAATTTAATCCTGAATGAGTATCCATAATGGGGTTGAACTAGTTTAACCATGCTTTTTTTAAAAGTAAGTCTGGATTGTTTTCAAATATTTTGATATTCCTTTGAATTTCTTCTTAATTTAAGATGAAATGTCTAGAATTGCTTTTATACATGAGTTTTTTGGTGGTTGGGTTGCTTGGACTTTTTTGGTTGTTTTCACCTCACTATGTTACTGTAAGCAAAACCATAATATTTTTGATTTAAAGTATGTTGGTATTTGCAAGCAAGAGGACCCATTATATCTATTCATAGTTAGTGACCAGGAGGCAGATGATATGAGAGTCTCAGGCTAGTTCTTGGAAAAGTGCTGAGCTTTTTATTCCATCTGGTAATACCTTGCACAGGAGGGAATATATCTGTTGAAGTGTACTCTTATCTGCTTTTTTCCTAGCTTTTCTTACAACCTTTAAAGTGATACATTTCCCTTTTTGTGTTTGAAACTATGTTGATCTTATGGCAGAATTTGCTGAGTGATTTCCATATCATTTGTCTCAAAAAAAAAATTAGGAAAAGAAGAAATAGATCTGTGAGGTTCCATAAATAAAACTTATTAGTGTTACTTAGTGTGGCTATATAGCTATTAATTACTCTCCAAAATAATTAACATTGGAATAAATTTTTAATGTAATCAGCATTTTCCTCAAATATCTATCTTTAAGTGAAAAAATAATCTCCATACTTCTTTAATAGTATTAAATTTTTAAAATAAGGAAGTACCACAAAAAAAAAAAAATCAGTGTGGGCATTTTCTTTGTTACCTCTGTTACCTCTCAGAATCAAGATACTATGATTATAATGGAAGAGGAAAGTGTCATTCCTTTTCTGGTCTTTTCTATGTATGCTAAATAATGAAATTTTCAACAATTTTACTTTGGTATTTTAATATTTGATTTGTAGCTAATTTCATTAACTATCGTGGTCTGTGTGAACATATTAATTCTGTATGTACTAAAAGCAGTAGCTTTTAGTTCTCTCTCTGCTTCTCAGTGCTCTTCCACTCTCTGTATATCTCTATAAAGCTTAACCTATTTGAATAAATAATTGTTGCCACTTTTCCTGTCAGACAGAAATAAAATGTCTGATGCATCTGACAAATCTTTTTTCTTTTTTTACAAAAAATATCTCTGTGAGGTCTTCTCAGTCCCGAGTAACACTAAGACTTACCTGTGCCTCTCATCTTTCTTACATCATAAATATGGTATAATTTATATATTTTTTATAAACTGTGTTATTGTATATTTGCCTTGTTGATGGGAAAGTTATGTTTTGCTTGATTTTCTGATATTTGAAAATTATTGTTGCTAGTTCTGGCAGAAAGACATTGTGATCCTTGTTGGTGCTTATCTGATGTCTGTATCCTTAGAAATTCTCGTTTCCAAGCTGCCACGCTAATATTTCTCTATATTCTCCCTCATGTTAAAATAATCATATTGGAGTCTCATTGCAATTTTCTGTGCTCAGTATGCGTTCAAAAGATTTATTTGCATTTCTATCCTGAATAAATTAAAATAATTTTGTTGAAAAATTGCTTCACAGGGCTTGAGTTTTCATATCTTTCAATTCCTGCATACTTATATTTTAATCTGCTGGAAATGCCAACAATTTAAAGGTAAAAGAAATGCAAATACTTCTTAAACATGCATTTAACATGTCTCCTGGATGCTTGAAGAGATAAACTGCTTATTAAATGATACTCACAATCAAACTCAAATGTTTGAATTTTGTCACACCAATTTACTTTTTTTTTTCTGTTGATAGGACATCTCTTTACCTAAAAATGCAAGACTTGCAGGAGTTAACAGTATTGATCAGGTTATATAACAGTAGGCTGAACACAAATTTACAAAAAGTTAGTTTTTTCTAGCTTGAAAACTAAATCTGGTTTGTGATGTAGAAATATACACTTAGAATGAATATATTCATACTTTATCAATAAATGTGTCATTCAAACTCCTAATACTTCTTTGCATGCCAAAATGTGTTTCTGGTATCTGCTGAATAGTTTGTGATTGACAAATTCTTGGATTATTTCAATATGAATGTAGGACTGTGAGAAAGATGCTTTCCTTAATAAGCAATATTAATTTCCTGAAACATTTGTTTTACATTACAAGCTTTTAAAAAAATATATGCAAGAAATGTAAAGTACGCTGGGTTTGTGGTTTGGTTTTTTTAATAGCATAAGAGATGCAATCACAATAATGTGTAACATAGGGATTGAAACAGCACATATTTTAGACAGGTAACCAGATCAGGCTCTCATATGAAGGTTTGTTCATTTTCATAGTGAGGCAAAATTTATGTGAAGTCAAAGATCCTGAAGTGCTGTTTTATAAGAATCTGAAAGTTTGGCTACCTTTTCAGAATTTTAGAGAGCCAGCAGAGCTGGGCAACAAAACCACTGAGGATCAGTTCTAGTAAACCAGGAGAGTGAGTCCCAGGCAGGAGAATTTAATAATAATTCAAATATTCTAATGGGTTTTCTTTGTTGGTTTGTTTGTTTGTTTGGGGTTTTTGTTTGTTTCTTTTGTTTGGCTTTGTTTGATAATTCAAGCACATGGAATAAACCAGCCCTGAAGGTATTTTACAGTCTGGTTTTGGCCAAATTAACATTTCAGGTGTCAGATGTCAGGGTTTTGATTGGCACTCATGAACATAGCCAGGTCCTTTGCCAGTTGTGCTGGGTAGATCCTTACTGGATACCAGGTGCCCACCAAAGCTGCTCTATCCCTCCCCTCCTCAGCTTCTCAGGAGGGAGAAACACAGTGAAAGGCTGGTGCACAGAGATAAAGGCAGGGAGAGATAACTCACCAATGACTGTCACAGTCAAAACAGACTCACTTGGAGAACTTAAATTATTCCCAGTCACATCAGAACGGAATAATGAGAAAGTAAACCACAAGCCTTTAAAACATCTTTCTGTTATCCTTCCCTTCTTCCAGGCTCAGTTTCACCCCTAATTTTCTTTCTCATGTGGGTAACTTTGCCCTGGGTGCTGTCCTTCAGGAGCAGGCTGCTTCAGCATGGGTGTCCCAGGGGTCACAAGTCCTGCCAGCACCTGCTCCAGCTTGGTTCTTCTCTCCATGGCTCCACAAGTCCTGCCAGGAGCCTGCTCCAACATGGGCTTCCTGTGGGGACTTCAGGGAATCGAAGGAAGCTGGTAGGGAACAGGTTCAACATAAAGGAAGGGGCCTTTTATTTCTTTGTCTATTTTTTTTTTTAATCTGCATCTATGGGGATTGTAAACAAGTACCTAAGGAGAAACGCCTGAAGGTTTCTTAGCATACCACAATCATATCTACCTCAAAAAGTTCCTTGGGAAGGGTTTGGAGTCTTGAAGACTATTTTGGGGTAGCATCGTAAATGTCCTGTTGTTACTTTTCCCTGGACAGCTGCTTGAGAGTACTGATGAAGATAAGATATTGGTCTTACCTTATGTTTAATATAGCAAACAGTTAAAGTTGTTGCATCTTTTTGTTGACTTCCTAATTCTTAAACTAAGGGGTTTTGTAGTTTGTTTTTTTTTTTAAGATAAAAACTATAACCTGATCTTGGCTCACCTTCACTTAATGGAAAGTGACAAAGTATTATCAAGGCATTTGAAGGCTAGATGCACAACTTCATTTCTTTTGAATAATGAATAGTTTCAATGACTGAATATTAGCTCTTTCAAACTATGGACCAGAATACTTTTAAAAAAAATTAAGTCAGAAATGTCCATCTAGAATATTTTTTTGTTTTATTTTTTCAATCAAGTTCACTAAATTCAAACTTAACTTCGATCCAAGCATGTCTGATGTATACTGAGGTAACATTGCTCAATTGTTTTCCCTATTTTTATGTTTTTTATGTATTTACAGGTGGACCCATTTCAGGCTACTGTTCATTTCAGTCTACTGTTTCAAGATCATTCATGTACATGTAGACAAATATGTGCTGCTATATGGATTTTTATTTGAGTTCCCTTTTTATTGGTAAAGTATTTCTTCATCATAATATGACCAGCAAAGACAGCAGTGTTAAAGAAGTTTTTCTTAACTGCCTATTAATGTCTAATATTAAAAAGGCTTATTCTGCTAGCCAGCACTACTATGGCAGTAGTAAAAAAAATGTATTGTGTTAACCTTATGCTTTCGTGAGAACAGGCTAATTTCCCAGTGGGAGACAGAGAAGGGCAAAGAATACTCCAGCTTAGCCATGTCTGTGTGGCTGCATGTGGTTTAATGATAATGATTAAGTGATAGTGGCCCTGCTGTGCTGGGATGTGTCACAGCTGACTCCCAGGCAGATAAATTGCTAGAATAGGTTGGGAGGAGAGAGTGGACTTCTGATGACTAAATCAGCATGATGACTACACTTTTTTGCTTTTGTTCTGATGGCTGTAAGTAAGCCAAGTAATTTACTTACCAGCAGCATGTGGAATGCTGTGGAGTATGGAAAAGGAAAACAGAAGGTCAGTACATTACTGCTGTCCCTCCCTGCCTCCCAGTGAACAGCCTCAACTTCCTTCTTAGAGCTTCTTGCATCCATGTCGTGTGATGTGGAGCTCTCCTTAGCAGGAGTCATGTAACAAATAAGGAAAACTCTGCAAAAGTAACTCATATGTTGATAGGACAAGCTAATGATAGGACATGTTTAATAGTCTAGCTTTATTTCTGGCAGATATGGGCCTAACACCTACACTGGTCATATCTTCTTGTTTTGTTCTTCCTGGAGCAGTTGAAGACGTATTCCTGCTCTCAGGTCTTTTAGGGCTGTAAGGGAAGGAGGTTGCTTCCCTTACAACTTGTTTGTGTCCTGGCGGTTTTACTTAAGGGTCACAAATAATTTAGGATCATTCTTCCATGGATAATAATTGCCATGTCTGGGGATTATAGGGAAGATTAAAAACCACTGATACTAAGAAGTGGTAAGATACACTCAAGGAAAAGTAAGTTCACAATGTTTCGTAGATTGTTTATTCATGTTGGATGTCCGGAAACAACATTCACTGTGTGATGAAGCAACCTGATCTGCACTCAGTTTTTAGACTTCCAAAATATTTTTATTCCTTGTAGCTTTAAGCAGTTCTTGAAAGTAGAGCGTTGCCTCTCAGAAAGCCCCCAAACAAATGGATTTCAGGACAGGGATTTTATAGCTTCCTGAGGGAGGAGTTACAGAGGAAGGTCAGTGGCCCAAAGTCACCAAGTTTAGCAAGTCCATTTTAGGCTTAAAAGTATTATAAAATTAGGATTCAATACATTCTAGTGTTAAAATTATTTTCATTGATAGAATTTTAAATTTTTTTTTTAGATTAGAAACTATTTACATCCCTGTATGATAAATTTCTGGTTCTGTAGACTTTAGCATTATTGAGTAGAGTGTGTACAAATAATGTGATTAAACAAATGAGGTTTTTTTGAATGAAAATGTGTTACTTTATATGATTAAACTCCATGTAAGGAGTTTAATAATTGTAAAATAATTTTCTAATTGCAAAGAGAGGGCAATAAATTGTTGGAAAGAAATTGATGCATACTTAAAATGAAAATCAACTAGGTTTTAGCCAGTACTAATGTGTCCTGCTAAATTTCTGTCTTTGCAAATTTGAATCTATCATGATGCTCAAAATGGAGAGGAAGACTGTCAATTTGTTTTGTACGGCTCATAGGAAACAAGCTGCTGCTTCAGTTTGAAGAATACTGAAATATTTTATTTCTATATGAAGTGTGTAGGGTGTTTCTATTTTAAGAAATACATTGCAAACCCCACATACCTCTATGATTGCAACAAGTTACTTCTAAAGATAAAATAAGACTTCTTGTTGCTAAATTCTATGTCTTGTACAGTCATATTTTTGATTGAAGGAGGGAAGTGGCATCGGTGTGCTAATGATAACAGCTAATGCAATAATGTTCTGGAAGAGGTCATACTGGAGCAGGGCTATGAAATTAAAAAAATTGCAGAACATCTGAATAGCTATTGGTGAGGCAGTGATAGTTTATTGAGAACATTTGAAATTGTAAGTTGCTGTAGCTGAGTGTATCATTTCAAAGCTTAGAAAGATGCTCATCATATTTGTGAAGAGTGCTGTTAAATCTTGTGAATGTTTAACAATCTCTTTCATCCACCCTTTGATGAGACAATTGTGTAATTTGGACCACTACTATTTTCCATTCAGAAATACTTAAAATAACAGAAGAAGTCATCAGAGTTACTAAGAGGTAGGATATGATACTGTTCCTGTCTGAAGGAATTCTACCAGAGGGGAAATGTGCAAAAACCCGTATTTTTTCCTCCTCTTCATCTCCTCTAGTCAACTGGGGATTGATAAGCAACTGGTTTTGTTGCCCTCATCCAAAGCAAACCCAAGTTCAATAGAGGAGGTATAGGATTGTGCTTCATTAGGTAGTCTTTTTCTCTGTCATTAAAGTAATATGGAAACTAGCCAAAAAGTCACTAAGTTTATCTGAAGTAACACTTGCAGCTTTGTGGAAGTATGCAGCTGAGTAATAGTACAAAAATAGCAAGTTATTTTGAGGAAGAGCATATGTTCTGTAACAATGAGAAATTGGTATACAGATAAAAGAAATTATGTCTCTAAATATAAATTTCAGATGAGAAAGATCTGTGGCTTAGTGCCACGAAGTTTTCTGTAGATGCAGCCATTAAAAGTTGTTTAATGCTCATTTTTCTAACATAGTTATTTAAAGACGAGTCATCATTGGTAAATTGCTGTACTGCCTTAGGGGTGCATATTTTGTAGTTGGTAACAGCACAGATAATAGGCACTTTTTATATTCCAGTGCACACTGATATACAGAGTACCATACAGTGATAATTGCAGGTTTTTTTTTTCCTTACAAGAAAGGCACATTGCAGAGCCATGGTGTTTGCTTACTATTTAAAGACACTGACAGCCAAATGCAGCTATCTCCTGTTAGAATTAAAAATTAAGACAACACTGGAAGAGATTTGCAGGTGACTTGAGGAAGCAGTTAGGTATATATTCTTAGACACTGGAAAACAATTCCAGTACCATCACTTGTGCAGCATAATTTAAAAATTTTCATGGTTCATCAAATAGTAGCTAAGTTTGTTTAGAAGATAGAAAGTATTGCTTTGAGGATTAAAACTTTCCTTCATAGAAGTTGCTCTATTTCATGGAAGAGATTAGCTTCTTTATAAAGATATGAAGTGTGCACCAGGTCCCTCAAAGTTTTTACCTTTAAATGCTTCTGCATCTGCGTTTTTTGTTTAAGCTTCCCCTTAAACAATTAGAGATTGGCATATGTAAAAGTCATACTGATGAGCAGAACAAGAGATTAGAATATTAAGCTGCAGTTAGATGTTGAATAACTAGAACCTAAGGCATTACCAAATAAAATCCACGTCAAGCTCTGCATAATGTAAGCCTGACTGAATAGACTGAGCTAAATGAGCTTTGAAAGCCTCAAAAGTAATTACGTAAAATTAAACCTTCATTGTTAAAATTCTACTTTTCAGGAGGAACCAGTTGGAAAACATTAGACCTTAGGATAGTCTTGGCTAAACAAAAGTCATTTCTTATTGGGTTTTGGATAAGTATTTTTTATCTTTTCTGAGCCACTTGCACTTCAAAAATCTAAAAAAACGTGGTCTTTGCTGTATATAAGAAAGGCATGATCATGCACGACTTCTGTTTCAAAAGAGGAAAAATGTTGGCAAAAGAGAAACATACAGAATTTAGGAGTCATATAATCACTCAATATATGTATTTTTAAGCTGTTTGTCTTCCTCCTTCTCTCCTAAGCATTGAATAACCAGCCTTATCTCATTGTATTACAGAGTACCTGTGTTGTTATTCCTGGGGAGGAATGAGGAGAAAATGTTTCAAAAGGAAAATGTTCTGAAATTGAGACAGAAAATTATTGAGGAAACTAGGGAAAAAGGCTAAGAAAAGAATCCTTATGAGGTTTTTATCCTCTGGATTTTTTTCCCCATATATTTTCTCTGTACTGCTGAAAATATTGAGACAAAGTGAATATAGTAGCTTTAGCTCTTGCCTTTACAATTCCCTGAAAAGGAGGGATCACTTTCCTCTGAGCCAGCAGGCATCACTGCCTCTAAAATAGTGCCAAAAAAGGGGAAGCATAGGAGGTAAGATAGTATTTCTGCTGTTAAAACTTTAATGAACAAATTTGTATTTGCTCCTTGGAGTTTTTTCTAGAAATTAAAGTAAAAACAATCCTAGTGATTTTCATCATCTTTTCTGTATGTCTGGGATCGCTTTTACTGGTATGTGCTGCAGTTCCTGGCTGGGCTACATACCCTGGTTTATTTTCTGTGTAACTAAGTATGCAGAGGAATAGCTCATACATGTCCAGATCTCATCCTGATACTTCAGATGGAGCCTGGAAACTTAAATGATAGGTAAATTATAGACAAGAAGGCAAGGGAATACAAAAATATCACCAGCCCTATAACTGTGAAATCTGGACATTTAGGGAGTAGTCCTGTTGAGGCATTCTGGCCAAAATCAACAGTTGGGATATTGAGTTTGGAGAGAAATTGGAAGACACTTTTCTTTAATGAAGGGGAACAAAATGTTTTGTACGGTGCTCCCTTTGTAGAGATGTTCCTAGTACTCTATTTTACTTGTTTATTCCTGTGATTTAAAAAAAAAACTCCTCACAAAATGCTCCTCATTTGGAGCTTTGTGCATCCATGCCATATGTTAAAAACATGATAAAGAGTAGTTGCAGAGTCAATGCACCGACACTTATCCTTTATCTTTCTCTGCACCCACACTGAAATAACAGACTTACAGTCTGTTATTTTCTGCACCATTTTTTCCTCCTGCAGACATAAAGTTTCTGGCTATACCAGGTCAAAGCTTTTCAAATTGGCCAGAGAATGTCTATTTCTTTTTTTTTATTTTTCTGACTCACATTTTGAAAATCTATATTTAGGTTCTTTAAAACACTGGACTGGTATATCTGGAGTACACAAACTAAGAACTGAAGTCTTAATAGTGACTAAAAGTGAATACAAAAAATCACTATGAGTTTTTTGAAATACTGCCACAAGCACCAGTTCTGTAAAACATTTTATGCCATTTTTCATATTTTCAGTGTGTTATTTGGAAGTTAAAGGAAATTCTAAGAGGATTTTAGGAGCCAACTTCAGTACTTCTGAATTTGTTGGAAAAGTGTAGTCTTCAAGGAGAAATAATACCCAAATTGACTTACACATGCTAATATCTTGGCTTATTTCCATATCTGCTGCATACTCTGAAATGTTAAAAAAGGGAAAGGTTCTTATCCTGTCTGATCTAATTTTGTTTAAAGGTTTTTTTCACTCTGAGCATCCTGTGACAGTCATTTTTAGCAATAGAATCGTAGATGGACTTACTGCTTGATTTTTTTTCATATTGACATAAAAGGAAGTGTCTAGATCATGTGTCATGAAGTACAATGTGTGTTTAAGCATGGAGAACCCAGAGCTGTTATACAAAATGTTGCAAAAAGTGGCATAATTTCACATGAAAATGCCTGTGGGCAAATATGAAACTCACCATTTTCATTGCAAAAAAAAATTATCACAGCATGTTAGGTAGAACATGTCATCAGTGGTTTGTTCTTGTGTTTAAGGTGCTGACCTCTCTGTGTTTTGACCGATGTGTGAGAGAAAATTTCCCCAAAAAATATGTTTTGTAAATGAATAGTAAATTTCACTGAAGAGTTTTATTTCAGATGTCAATCCTGTGTGACAGCTTCATTTATCTTGCTTTGGTCATCTCTTCTTTAAGTCAAACTGTGAACAGTGGCCCAGATCACATAGTCAAAGGTAGTGGAATGTTGGATTGTAAGAGAAAACATTATCTAGGAAAGATGTAAAATAGCTTTGAAAGTTCCAGCATGCTCAGAGTCTTTTCACATAGCAAGGATCCATGAGGTAAGAACAAATATGTGCAAAATTAGTTTCTTTTCTGGCTGTAGAACATGGGTAACATGAAAATGTAGAGAGATGCTGCTTTGTGACTATCACTCATGGAGGAGGCAGTGCTGAACCTTCTTGGAGTGACTCCATCCAGGAACAGCTTGAGGGGCCTGTACCAGCAGTGATCCAGACATAAGTTACATTTGTCTCCTAGACTCTGAAAATAAGCCATCTTTGTAAAGTAAATTTGCTCCTTGTGTAACCCTACACAGGATAAAGAGCATGCTCATTTAATTTAGTGTTTGTTTAGTCTCAGAGTCTTTGTGTGTTGAAGAAGCCTCAAGGTGTTCCCAAAAAGGAAAGCTGGCATTGATGCTCCTGTGATGTGTATAATTCTCCAGCTTTTTATGATGGAGCTCTTGGCCTCAGGATGCCTGGACTCTGGGAACAGGGAGACTGGAAGAGTTTTGCTGTTCAAAAAGAAACTTTTAGAAAACTGTAGTCCTCTGGGTAGCTGAAGGGCCACACTGTAGCATGTACTACACACATTGGGATGTGCAGTCCTGGCATTGTAAAATTAATTAGGAGTGTTTTCAGTCCATTGAATAGACCAAAATGTTCAGGTCAGTTTTAAAAAGATATCATTTCTGTTTTGTCCATATGAGGACTTTTTTTAGCTTCTGCTCTTTTTTTTTTCCCCCCACCCTTTATGTAAAGATATTTTAAAGAAATAGCTTAGGGAAATGAAACAAGCTGTCCGTATTTGTAAAAGTTACACTTCCTCATGGAATTTCAGTAATGTATAAAAATTGGTCTAAATGGGGATCATAACAGTTTAGATTTTTAATTTTTTTGGTTATTATTTTAAATAAGAAGGAGGACTGTAATGATTTCCCAAGAGAGCAAAGATGACATAGCTAACAATCATGCTGGAAGAAAAATAGATACCTAATGTATACAAAATGTCTGAGTTTATCATGTTTTGTCTTTTAAAGTGAAACATGTAGCTATTTTTTCTGCCGTGGTGGTGCTCACCTAGTAGAAACATCTGACCAAACAGAGCATCATTTGAATGATGTAGAAGTAGACTGAGTAGAGTAGTAGACACTGTAGTCAACTAGCCCAAAATTTGTGGGTTGTCTGGATGTCTGGTATGTTTACCATCTGGCATACACATTAATTATTTATCTTGTGACCAATGAAAACAGCTTTATGCACTAGCTCTGGTAGAGTAAATTTTATTTGCTATCAGTATTTAAAGCTTACTATTTCTTGATAAGCTACTGTACAAATGAATGCTGAGATTTCAGCAGATCCTGAAAGGAGGTTATAATTCATTCTTCTAGAGCCAAAGGTAGTATTTCCATTATATGATGAAATCTGGCAATTTATCTCTGTTTTGTTATCTAAGTAACTACTCTATCTCATGCTGTCCTATAATCTGCAGAAAGACACAAGCAGATTGAGAGGAGACTCACAGTTAGTGCATGCTAATAGAATCTACAACATGGTTTCTCCAATGAATTCTAAGCACCCCGAATTTGTGGATTTTCATGAAAAATGTTGAAGGCTTTTCATGGAAGTTTGAATAATAGGTTGTTTATTTCATAACTAAAGATAGTTACAGGCTGAGGGAGTTGGGGCTGTTCTGCCTGGTGAAAAGAAGGCTCCAGGGACATTTTAGAGCAGCTTTCCAGTACGTAAAAGAGGTTTATAAGAAGGCTGGAGAGGGACTTCTCACAAGAGTATGTAGTGATAGGACAAGGGGGAATGGATGTGAGCTGAAGGAGAGCAGATTTAGATTAGGTGTTAGGAAGAAATCCTTTACTGTGAGGGTCTGAGGCATTGGAACACGTTGCCCACAGGAGCTGTGGACCCCCATCCTGTCAGCGTTCACGGCAAGGCTGAATGAAGCTCTGAGCAACCTGATCAAGTGAAAGGTGTCCCTGGATAAAAACACACCCACCTGCCTACCCCCAGTTTCCCTGAATATATGTAGGGGAAAGCTCTCAAAGCTGCTCCACAGCCTGAGATTCCTTTGCACCAGTGCAGTCATTACAAGTGAGGGAAAATCTGTCCTTAAGCTAAAGGACAGTTTGAATATTAAGATGCAGTGATTACAGGTGAGCTATGAATGGGGCTATGTGAGCTACTCCCATGTATATGTTGGAATTCCATAAATGTTTGACCATCGGGTAAGTGAAACTATGGGGATAGTATCTTGATACAGGGATAGGGGAAACATACACCAGTTTAAGTGTTATGTGTTTATCAATAGGATGTATTTGCTTGCTATACCAGGAAATTGCATAAAAACCAGGTAGCATCACCTAGTGCACTTTTCTACTCCTGCTGAGTAAAGTCTTTTTTAATTACCTACACAATTTACATTTTTGACAGGTTTTGGAGGATCCAGTTTTCTCCTGTTTTTTTCTGTTTTCTTTTCCTCCCAGGAAAAGTGACATGATTCCACAGAGTATGCTTAGTAACTAAATATTGTAGAAATTAATAGTACTATTGTTAAGTCCCTTGTACTGTCAAGCTACAGCAAATGGGGCTTGATGATATCCAGTTGAATGTCAACTTACTGGGGAGATGCAACAATAATGCTGTTAGGATTGACCTGTGAAAGAAGATGGTGATATATGTGTGACAGACTTTGGTGGGTACATTAAAAGTTCTTAAAAAATGTAGCTTCTCTATAGGGTTAGATGGACAATGCCAATGGATGGAAGAAGGAAATGAGAGAGAAAGTGAAGTATGGCATGTCCTTGCTGCCATGTGGCCAGGTCACACTTTCATGAATGCAGGAGAGCTTCTGTAGCCTGCTGACTGGGAATGTGGATGATGGAGAGGGACACAGAGAGTGCAGCTCCTTCTGGCCTCAGTCACATGTTGGCTTTTGGATGTGAGGGTTTTTTTGGTAGGGAGAGAATTTGAACTTTGGTCTAGTTAATGATTTATCTCAAGTACTCAAACCTCTGGATGTAGGCGCTAAATCTTTGATGTACTTTACAAATGCCAAAGGAAAACACTGAGTAAACCATAAGACCCCAAATGTGACGATAACTTGTGCTCAGCTTTAACCAACTCATCTTAATCCATTATATTTTATTGTACAGAAACAAAGGGAAATGTGTCGTTTATTTGTTTCTTCCACTGTTGCTGAAAGTGGAAATTCTTGGTGTTTAAAGGAGCCTAAAGGAGGACACTGAGATTCTGTTAATTCTTTCAGAGTTCGTTTAATGTGAGGTGTTAAACTTAGTGTATTAGAAAAAAAAAATCATGGCTCAGCAGTGAAAATGAAATTTGAAGTTCCACAGAATCGGAATATAACTTGAGACAAAGAAGCATACAGCATATGTATGAAATTATGTTAACAAATATGGCTTTAAGGTAAAAATTAAACATATTAATAAAAAAAGAAGTAATTTTTATTTCTTTTCTGTCTCTCATTACCCTTGGTCACTTGAAGTGACTATAAAATAATGATTTTTTGTTAGATAGTCTTCTCTATTCAGGTACAGATGCATAAGTACCTGAATAAAATCTCCTGTCCATTGATGGAAAATCAGCCTGATCAGGGCTGTTAGGTAACTTGACTAATGATATATACAGATAATTTATTCTTCCTCTTCCATTAATGTGGAACGTTATTCTCTTCAGTCAAAGCAGCAATGAGAAAAACTACTGTTAAATAGATTTTTGGTTGTGATTTTTTTTTTACATTTTCCTTCCAAGTAAACAGAGATTACCACTGCTTGGATGTTGTATCTAGTATTTATTATGAATATAGGTATTGAAAATCTGGTTTGAAAAACTAATAATCCTGCAAATATGGTGCTGCACTTCTTTTGTTTTTCTTTTTTAAAAAATAAATAAATTTAAGACCTGGAATAATGAGCTGATTATTATACCACAGAGATAGGTACTGCTGTAAGAAGTGGGAGGGAATAACAGAACCAGATAGTTGACTAACCACTTCCCTTCATTGTTACTTTTAATATCAGAACAGCCTTGCTAGCTTTCTAAACCACCGTAAGTTACATTACAGAGACCATGTACACCCTAACTGGTAAGTTCCTTTTATTTTAGATCTAAATGGAATGTTGAATTGAAAGCGATCCTCAGTGGTTAAAAATTGAGTGAGATGTACTGCTTTGTGTTATTATATCATAATCATAAAATAAACTTCTGTGCTGTTAAAAGTAAATAAATCTGGACACATACCTGCCTCAGCAACAAACTTCATGCAGGGTCAGAAGGATATATTCACCTGACAAAGTACAAGCTAATTACCAAAGTAATAATAACAGTTGAAAAAAACAATGCAAGTTTGTAAGGTCTGGTTGATTGGTGTTTTTTGCATGAGTTGAGAAATGAACTTCCATTTCTCTCACAAGTACTGTATCTTGTGTTCTGCTGTCCTTCACAAGCTGAAGCCATTTATGTTGGTTGCTATTGCTGCTTGGTGTTTGGAAGATTTGTCTTTGAAATTATACAAAAAGTCTTTGCTTGTTTATTTAGCCTATTATTTAGGACTTTAAATTGTAATAATTGTTACTACCAGGACCTGCAACAGAAACCATCATTTTTAAATGCACTAAATAACCTGAAGCGAGGATATCTTACAGTGAAGATGTATAGTCAAGGCTAAAATAAGCTTGCTTTATGATTGTTGTGCTCAAAAAACTGTGAATCAGCCATGAAGTCTGTATTAAGTTCTTCAAGCTTGGTGTCTTGGCAGCAGTGCAATGCAAGCTCTAGCCTGTATTTACTGGTCTGAATGGGAATTAGATTGGGTAAATAGTATGCAAACAAAAGTTGTAATAGGGCTTTTACTTGCTACAGCTATTTCTTTTTGTCTTACTGATCATGTGTCTGATGTGGCTAAATATACCCCAAGACTAGGGAAGGGCATAGCTCAGAATCTGTTTTATTGCAGTCATTTAGTGGGATGAGCTAACTTCTGTTGTCAGTATATTTTTTTACTTAATAGCTTTACTTGAAATGTATTAGGAGCTTTTAATCAATGATTTTCTTAGCAACAGAAGCCCAAAGCCAAGCCAACAAGCAAAAAAAAAAAAAAAAAACAGTAATGGGTGTTTTTCCTAGGGAAGGCATATTTAAAAAGTTGTCCATTTATTTTGGGTTCTTAATGAATAGATTTTATTTTATTGCAAGTTGTCTATCCACATTAGCATTCTATAGTTTCTACAGTATGTATTTACAGGGTAGCTGCTATGTATTCTTTTAATATTTGGATATTTACTTTTGAAAGATGAAAACATTAAGCCAAATTTTTGAGGAGCTTCATGATGTTAACAAAAAGTAAGGATTTGAAGTTATTATGGTTTTATTTATAATCTCACACTGAAACTTTGCAAGTAATTCCATTTGAATCTCACAGAAACATGCTGGACTGTGGATCATTCAGCTCGGAGTGACCTTGTGGCTGCCAGCCACTTGTGCTCTAAGATATGGCTGTGCTGTGATGAAAAGGTTTCCACATAACTTACCTTTAGTGCTGATGCCTTTTAACAGCCATCAAAGAATAATTCTTTGTCTTCTTACAGAACTTACTGGATGTTAAGTCTAACAGTAGAAAAAATGTTAGAGCAATAATAGCTGCAGGAAGTGTTGCCTTTTGAGGTCATCCACATCCCTCATCTGAGCAACATGAGCGTAATTAGCAAGTAATTTTGTCTTACTAAGTGACAAAACAAGCTTGTTTTGAAGACATCTTAACCCTTAATATTGTCCTCTGCTTCTTTATACCAAATTTTGGTATTACTGTTATTCTTTTACCTGGTTCTCCAGCTACAGGAGGTCCCCTTGGAGTTTTTCAAATTTTTCCCTCATTCAACTCAGTAACAAATTTCACCCCTTCCTTCAGCCTTCACTGCATTGCAATGCCTGCTGCTGGATCCTCAGCAAATTTACATAGCTCTTGAAATCCTGGTGGACCTATAAGAAGATACATTTTAGTGAGGGATTTGGTCAACACTACTTTCATTTCCAACTAGAAATGAAAGAACTAGAATCATGCTAATATATGATCACTCCAGCTGTCATTAAAGGAAGCAAGACAATCAGACAAAACCAGCCTTGTCCTTTCTCCACTCCACCTAGAGCCTTGAGCAGCACAACTGCAGCAGCCTGGCCTCAGAGATGGCAGGGAGGAGCTCAGGGTGTTCTCCCTGATGGCTAGCAAAGGCAGCTCCTCAGTGGGAGCACTACTGGCATTCCCTATCCTCTCCCAGCTGCCATTTTTGGGAATCTAATATGTTTCACACCCTGTCAGACCTGGCAGAAATCACTCCATGAATTCAGGAGTTATTGTGATGAGGGCCTAACGGATAAGTTTCATTTCCTTAGGAAACCAGGCTAAAAATATATTTTTAGCTCTTCTGTGTGCAGAGGAAAATTTTTTAAATATTAGTACCAAGTTTGTTGGAAAATGGGAGGCAAAAATTGATTTAAAAAATGACATTTTAGTCAATCAGTGTGAGGAATCTGTTGCTGCATTTTTTAAGGTATTGGGTTGTCAATTCTTTTTCCTTTTCTCTCTAACACTCAAATATGCTTAGTGCTATTCCTGAGACCATCTATTCTTAGAAGAAGCCATCATGTAATTATATGTGTTACCAGAGCCTAACCTCAGGGATCCTACTTCTGTCCACTGTTTCAAATCAATGTTCCAATCCAGTATTTAATCTCAAATCAGTTGTTCTTTTATTCATTCCAAAATCTGTGGTGTTAAGAGTCATAACAAGTGTAGACTTGTTGTTCATACTATTAACTGTTCAACTGACAATCAGTGAGATTAATGAACTTCATTGGATCCTGAATACTGGGGTAGAGGAATTCTTTCAAGTCAAGAACCCCTCTTTTTTGAGGTCTGTTTTCAAGTACAGCTTTCTCTTAGACAGTTTTCCTCCTTTAGTTCAATTTTTTCTCTTGCAGTTATTTGTAAGTGAAAGGGTGTGCCAGCAAATGTAAAATAATTCCAGAGAAACCTTTCCTGTGTCATTTCTGTGCTATGTGGTGTTAATGTTATGGAAAAGGTTACTGCACACCCCCCACCCCTTCCCAGATACATTTTTCTAGTTAAAACAGTACTGTTTCTGTATCATAGTACTGTTTATGTAACATAGGCAAAATGAATAATGTTACAAAAAGGCAGGTCAGGCCTTAAAATCAAGCTTCTGAGTAGAAAATGTGTAGTGCTGAATGATGTTTGCAGCTACATTAAATGTAGTGCAAGTCACTGTACTGAGTATATGGTGATGTATATATATGCTGGGTATTTTAAATAACATTTTAAAAATCTGATCACATAATACTTCTGTAGGAAGGAGAAGGTCAGAAGGAGGAATTGTTGAGGGAGTCTTTGGTAGTGCACTATGTAGTTGTTTCTGGAGGCATGTGGAAGAAATGAAGCTGTCTCAGATTTCACAGTTTATAGGAGAGGATACTTAGCAGCTCTGTTGGAATGTGTCCGTGGCAGTTGCACATTCCTTCGTTTCATCTGTCTGTAACCTCGCTGCCCATCATAGGTACTTGCAAGGTCCAGCCTGTATTTGTCATCTTCTGCAGTTACTGTGGAGAGCAAATAACACGTGGGCAATGATTAGAGTTAGACATAATTTCCATGGTGCATTCCCACCTTCGGTGCCTGAGTGCTTATAGGAAATGAAACTTCAGTTGGGTTTAGAGGAATGGTGGAGTTGGATGTTTCCCAGCACTTTTTTTTAATCCAAAAGAATGATTATGGTTATGAAGCCCAAAATAGACAGTTTTGAAGGGCTTGTAGCTTATAGGAAGTAGCATTTTAAAGCTTCTGTGGACCTTCTAAGTTGCCTCCTCTATATCTCGGATAATGGCAGCATCATTCCGACAGTGTAAGTAAGTTTCAAAAGTTGAAGGAGAATTTTGAATTATACAATTCACTGAATAGTAATTAATTTTTTTTGTCTAATTGTCTACCCGGTGTTGGTGGAAGATGAAATGGAACAGAATTGGTTTGAAGCGTATACAGGAATTCGGTAGGAACAGAGCTGAAATGGTCAAATAACAACTTGAAAATGTTTTAATAGAGGCTGGAAAACATTTGCACTATTTGAGTTTCTATTTCAAATAGCACCTATTGTGTCATAAATATTGGTAGGCCATTTTATTTTTAATCCTCATTTTTTCATCAAATATTCTTGTATGAGGCATGATCATTGCACATGAGTGTTTGAAAGCAGAGGAGGCAGGAGTGTACAACTCTGTGAGAAAGCTTAAAAAGCTCTATATTTGCAGCTGATTTGATGTACTGTTGCAGTGAAATAGCAGATGCTGCCAATTATCATCACTCTGATGGCTCTTTAGTGTTGTTACATTTTTCAAATTATTCTCGGCTCGCTAATTTGATACTCTTACCATGGCTGTTACTACAGCTCTCTTATTTCATTATTTATAATTACTTTTGGCTTTGTAAATGAAAACAATCCTGCTGCTTCTGTAATTTATAATCTGAGTAATTGTAGATTTTCATTAATTTCTTATTATTTGCCAAATCGTTGTTGTGCAAAAGACTGTTATTGCTGCCATTTATTTAAGAAATGGTCTTATGTCTTGGGAGATTTCTTAATTTCACCTAGGATCTGTTTGCAAATTATATACATTTTTCAAAAAATATGACACAATTTCAGGAATTAATACATTGTTTCCACACAGAAGAAAATACTGAATTAAATTTGGGAGTAAACAGTACAATTCATGCAAAAATGGTGAACAGCATTATTCATTTCGTATTTGGTATTATGATTCCAGTTTCTCTCTTATCTGTCTTTATAGGGAGAGGGGTGAAAAAAAAGAGGTCCTTAAGCAAACTATCTTAGGGAGATGAACACAGTATTTAGGAAAAAACAAAACACTGAATTTTAAAAGTGTGAGGTCATAAAAATGTTTGGGAGATCACAACCATTTTTTGCTCTTGTACAGATTTCTGTTTGCAGATATTCTAGCAAGATTGTTAGCTGAGTCTAACATGATGATTTGAAAGGATGAACTTTTATATCAAAACGTATAGCAAAGTGGGAGTAAAGTTTTGAAGTTATGCCAGGAGAATTTTTGACTGACAGATGAAGATTTTTTTTCTTATGAATTTTTTTCCCTGTTGTAGTGTTTTCCCAGACTGTGAAGAAGATTTTAGACTGTGTGAACCAGATTTATCCTTTCATGTACTCACTCACTCAGAATTGCTGCATTTAGAAATGTTACAGACAGTTGAATGCTGTTTAATAATAAATTGGCAAAAGTTCCAAAGAATAAAATCTCTTCTCAGACATGTATTTTTCTGAAAAGGCCATGCAATCGTTCCTTAATGAATATTTATGGTTTATAACCAAAACCTTTGCTCTGTAATGTCATGCATGTCTACTAATAATACTTAGTGTGGAGATGGAATTAGGAGAGCTGCTTTATTTTCCATGAAAGTATGGCAAAGCTTTGCCTATGTGTGCTGAAGACTGTTCTTCCTTAAGTTAGTTATTTGCTAATTAACTTAGGTTATTTTTCTTGCTTGAACACATACTTGTAGACCAGAACAAATGGAAGACTACATACTATTTTACAAAACCACATTTGGTGCCTTGAATTAACTCCAAATAAGTTGAGGGGGAAATAAGGAATCATTCCAGACTTTGATTTGGGCTTAAAAATAACATTTTATATTATTGCTATATGACTCAGACACATAGCCCATAGTCATGTATAGATTGCAGGTTACGTATGTGAAGAATATAAAGCAAACTTTCACTTGGACAGTAATGTTGAGTTGTGTGTGTAGGTAGAATCCTCTTCTTTTCGAAGATCCCTCTTGCTTCAAGTACTCTTCACTGCCATAATCTGTTCCTTCTGCAAGATAGCATTCTAGATGCTGTCTTTAGTTTTATGTGACTCTGAGGGTCTTGCTTATCTACTCTCTGATTTGCTAGTAATTACATTAACAGAGACACAGGATATATGCATGCAAGTCTATTGCATTTTCCAGAAGACACATCTTATTTGACAAGCTATTTTCTTGTCCAGAATTTTTCTTTATTCTTGGAAACCAAAAAAACCAAAACCCCAAAACCTTTCTGAAATAATAGACCTATCTTTCCAAATTATAGACCAAGAAAATCCCTCCAAACCCATGAACAAAGTAAAAAATATCTTTCATTTATGTGAAGCTCTTGCTGAAGCACAGTTTGCAACACTTTGGCTATAGCACATTGCTAAATTGCTTTTTTTGGGTGGTAAAGGTGCAATCTCCTCTTGGGGTTTTCTAAATCTCGCCTGGTTTAGGAGCTACTTTGGCCCTATTTTTAATACCAAAGTATAGTCCTGTACTCCCCTGGAAGTTGCCCACTTCTTTCCATTCATCCCATTTTAATGAGAAGTCATCCTTTTACATATTTTATCTGTTTTCCAATTTGATCCTGCTGCTTCCAATCATCATTCCCCAGTCACCCAAATTTATAATCCTAATTCTGATTTTATAGCTCTAGCATCAGTAAGTCAATATGTCCTTTTTTAGACAGATGCTAGTTTACTGTTGCCATGCTGCAAACAGCTGGTAGATGATTCTTGCTGCATCCTGAGATTACAGAAAGCTGTGTTGGTACTATGCCCAAACTAATTGAGCCTATTTCTTAGCAGCAAGGGTTCCATGGTGTCCTAATTGCAGTTAAACCACTCTTAGCCCAAGAGGCACACAGAGATTTATTGCATGTGTCTTCAGAGAGGTTAATGGTATTCCCATTTAAATCCACAGGAACTCTTCTGTACCCATCCACATATATTCTTTGGTTCTGAATTTTGAAAGAGGTCATGAAGGTAATAATGGATAATCATCAGTTAGGCTTTAGAATAATGGCCAGGAAACACACTCTACCAAGGAGATTCTTAATTTGGGAATTTGCAAAATTATGTGCAGGACAGGACAGTGTGTAACTGGTGTTTGCTGGAACCTGAGTCAGAATTGTCTGTTCTGAAGTTTGGCAATAAAGCTATTCCTCCTTTTGTTTTGCTAATTCCTTCACTGTCCTTCCCCATGATGCTTCATTCTCCATCAAAGCTATTAAAAGATGTACTATACCTATTGTAAATAAAACCAGAAAAAACACACAAACCTTGTTTAGTCTTATTAGTGTTCTTCTAAACAAAGAACAAAATCTGAAGTCTAAGTAAGCCTGTCCATTTGGAACTGGGGATGTTTTGATTTCTGAAAAGAAAAAAAAAATAAACAAGTCAATCTTTGTGAAGTTAAACAACTACATATGCAAATAAAGACATTTTTCTAATTAAAATTCATTTGGTTATTACAGACTGAATTAAAATGACAGTGAAAGAACAGCCTCAGGTGTATAACTGTGCATTTTAAAGTGCTACATTTAATGTTTATGCAGAAGGTTTTTATATTTTAGAAAGTGATTAGCACCTTAGCTGTACTGATTTCGGGAAATTTTTCCTTTTTTTTTTTTTTAGCAGTGCATAAGATTTCAAGATTTTCTTTCAACATTTGACCTACTTAGGAAAAAAGTTCTGATTAGAACCGTGTAATATACTCCCTCAGTTTTGGAAGTGCCTTTGGGTAATGTATTGTAGAGAAAAGTAATCTCATCTAGTAAATGGACCCTATCACATTTTAAGATATAGATTTTTTTTTTCTCCTGTCTATTCCCTATGCCTAATTTAGTCCTCAGATGCAGCCCTGTTTAATGAATCCACGTTCAACTGTCGTGCTTTACTGATAGCTTCATTCTGTTTGCATACAAATTCTTTTCTTCCGTGGCTGATTAAAAAGAATCCTTCTCTTTGAAGTCAGGTGGCACAAACAGAGCCTAAAAGGTTTGTTACAAAATTAGGCTTTTGGATATTCTTTATTTTCTGAGTTCTGTAAAGGACTTTGTAGTTAGCTGGGCCTAAGCGACTGTGTCCCCAAAAGGCAAAGGTGACCTATGACTGTGGGTTATGATCCTAGTTGGGGAAAACCTGTGGGCAAACAGAACACAAATTGGCTGTAGTCTTCCATCTAGGTTGAAGTGGGAGCAGGATAGTTTGGAAGGGTCTTCTTACTTCCCATTTCTTCCTTTACCTACTTCCCATAATGTGGAACATTTGTTAATGAGGTAATATGCATTCATATGGGAATTGTTGAGGGGGTTCCTAAATGTTTCTCATTCCATGTATTCAATAGCTGCAGGAAAGACACTGCTTCCCTGGAAATAAATTTCAGCACCAGACCTGGGCAGTTATTACAGTTCTTTCCTTGAATTCCAGGGCTGACAAGAGGAATAAATAATGACTTTAAAAAAAGGTATCTTCTGCACTGCTTTGCTGCTTCAGCTGGGATTAGCAAATGGGCATTGGTGGGTGAGAACCTGACTATTGCCACCAGAATTTGCCTGAGATGAGACTGGATAAATCCCAGTTAATGAGTATATCATGTGAAGAGTCATAAAGTTTTATGTAATAAAATGTTTTATGTGAAAGAATAAATGGTGCCTTTTGTAATTGAAGGTAACCTTTTTGGCTTTAGTGGCTTATGAAGCTACAAAAGTGCAAACTAATTTTTAATGATGTGGGATTTCTCCCAACCCCTTTCTGAATTCAGGTGCCAGATGTGATTATAACGGTTGTGGTGTAGGTGTAGTAAAGGATGACCAAGCTTAATACCAAAGGCAGAGTAAAGGCTTGGCAAAACTGAATAAGGCAAAATTGATGATGTAAAATAAAGTCCTGCCACTTCAGTCCTTGCTCTGCTTAGAGCAATGGTTCCCAGTTTTGCCTGAATCATGAGTACCAGTTTGGAATGAATAATACATTGAATTTTGCTCTCTGTGTTAAATTAGTGGGAAACCCTGGGCACCTGCAGGTCTTGGGTTTGTGTCCTGCCAGCTGAAGTCTCTCTCTTTTCTCTGCAGCATCAGTTTAATTATATTTTCTTGCATATTCAGTGTGGTGCCTACAAATGTTTTTTTCCATAATTATTTTAATAATGATAAGTACCTTTCTAATGAGACATTAATTGTAATTTTTAACACTAGAAAGTATTTTCAGTGCTGTATACGGTCAATGCTTTTATCATTGGGTCAGAAAATTGTAGGTTGACTTATTTGTACTTTTTGGTCTAGCTGTCTATTTGTGTGTGGTAAAGGAATACTTCTAAAAGTTTCTAGACCACATTCCTGATATGATGTTTCTAAGAGTACCATCTTTCAGATTTTTAAAGCTGGTTGATAGCAATCATACACAGATATATTTCACAATTTTCCTTCAAAGTTGTTTCTTGCACTGCTGTGATCAGAGTCAGATGGCAGATGTTTGGAATGCATATTACTACTTCTTAGGAGAGCTGTCTTAGTCACTCTGAAGGAGTAGAAGCCTACACAGAAGGGTTTTTATTTTTGGTTTGCTGTCTTTCTCCTTTATTCCCTTCTTATATTAATATGGATAAGGAATGCAATACTGGATTATAGTTATTCATGCATCTTGACAAATGACATCTGTGTTTAATGGATATTTCTCTGCACTGTGTTTGTCTGCTCTGAATCCCAGAACAATATTAGGAATTTGGTCATTCTATTGATAAAGAAGGGAACACTCTTTCTTATGGGGCCTTTCTGTCATTTCACTTTGCCTTAATCATTTTGCCATGCTTAAAAATGCCACTTTGGTCATAACTATTCACATTTTCTTCCTCAGTTTAGTTGCATTTAATGGGAATTGATGTTGTAAGTGACGGTCATTTGTTCATAAACCTGACAGTAAGCAACAAAATCTTATCTGGTTTGGAGAAGTAAATGAGCACAATGTCAAAGCATTTGAAATAGTATTACTTGCCTCATGTTTATTTATTTATTTATATTCATATTTATTTATTACAAAAATATTCTGAACAATGTCACTATTTCCTGGATTTTCCTGACTTTGACTATTTGTCAGAATAGTTTGTCATTTAGTAAAACTGCATTTTCCTTAATAGAATAACTAAACCCATGCCAACACATTGGAATGCATGAAATGGTGTTCAAGTCTTGAAGTACATCTGAAGGACTATCTAATTAATTTTTTTCTTTTCTAAAATCATGTTCAGTAATGAATGTCTAAATGTCAGGCTTTATCAGAAAACTTTTGTTTTCATGTGTTAGGTAGAGGTTTATTGAAATTTGGATCCATGTAGCTATTGCAGGGATGTGGAAAAAAAAAAAGGCACAGACATTCCATAATTATTTATTGTAATTTAATTCCAGTATTCAGAGTTGTAATTTCCTAAATCAATTTCCACAACTGAAAAGAGCTGAAATTTTGTAAGAATCGTCTAAATGCTGCCCAAACCGCTATTTTTTTTTATCTGTTTGGGTTGTATAGTACAAGATAATGAAAGTGGTGGAAGAATGTGAAAGAATTGGAATTTACACAAATATTCTTTATACTGGTTGTATTAAATTTTTGCATCTCTGGATTCAGTGTGTGTGAACAGTCACTTTTACTCTAGAGTACCTCACAATGTAGGTGGTCTGCCTTTTTTTACATAGTTTTTTTTTGCTATAATTTCTTTTGAATTCAGGTTTGTAAAGGAGATGTTAAATTGGAACCAAATTAATTATTTCAAGTAATTACTAATATTGGTAATATACTAATTAACAAAATTTTAGATTGCTACAATAACATGTTCCTGAATTATTTTGTGAGCTAATTTACTACTCATGTATAATAATAACTTACTAAATATAAGATATAGCAATAACTTACTAAAAGGGAAATACACTAACAGGGAAATTTTAAATGCCTACCTATGGCAACCCATGTTGAAATCTGTCTGTGTATGCTGCTACCATTTAAAAATGTGTGGAATGTTTACAGAATTATTTGTTACACATTTTTTTGTGTGTCAGCATTATCATGAGTAGAGAAAAGGATGAAAAGATGCAGTCATAAAAGAAATGACATTGTATGCAGAATGATATACTTTTAAAGTATATATTTGTGTAATAATTGCAGTGTTCCTCTAGTAACCTATTTTCTTCAAGTAGTCACATATCTATCAAGTAATTAGTCCTGTCTCAACACTGGTGCTATATTGGTGGCTATCTGTGGGCTTTTTATCAAAGGCAGTGATCTGCTTATGTTCCCTCATTGAAAAATGAGATTTGAAGCATTTTAATTTAAGTGTATGCTTTTTAAGTGTATGTTTAAAGTATTTTGTATGCTTAATTTCCACATCAATGTAGAAGTGTAGTCATATAAATGCATAACACAGAAAGAAATATTACTTTAGAAGTAGATACGCAATTAATTCATTATAGATGCAAATTATAGTCACATTAATTTTTTTTGTGGTTTACTGACACAGTACCAGTTTCTAAATCAAGTGGCTGTATTTCAGTTGCTTTGTTGACATTACAGATGCCTACAAAGTATTGATAATGGTAAATAAACAGAAGTCATATAATTATGCAGGATTTCTGATTGAGGATGGCTCCTCAAGTCATGGACTCTCACAGTGAGAAGAAACAAATATGCTTTGGTAGTGTCCCATGATAGAAGAATGCTACTCAGACTTCCACAGCAATTAGTTCTCCTGAATAAAGCAAACAGGTGCTGGTCTGAATGGTGGGTTCTTGCAAGAGTGTTTTCATCTGGATTGCATGAGACTCCCCAAACCATAGTTCTGCTGAATCCTTGCAACCCAGCTGACTCATGCTCTTGTGTGATCTCCCTGGCACGAGTGGGGTCATTGCTAGAGAGTATCTTAAACTATGTACAAATCATCACCTAAGCAATCTTAACTTCAGAAGCTAGTCTATGTGACTGTTTCTACATCTAGAGTAACAGGTTACTGTCTATTTGCAAGTGTTTTACCTGTGTGCAGTTTGGTTAATTCTGCTGCAGAAACTGCCTGAGCATCTCTCTGAAATGGCCAGAGACCCCATTCACAATTATAATCAGCACACTGAAACAGATGAGTTTATCAAGACACAGCAGGACCTGCCTGGGGGAATCATTGGAACCATCCAAAATTCCCACGTGGCAAGCTCCTTTGGCAATTAGTCAAAATACATATTTGCAGCTAGAGTTGTAAATAGGTCTTTTTATTTCATCTCTGTAGAGAACTCCCTGGGGAGCTCCTGCGCCACCCAGGGAATTAAGGACTGACGTGTGCTGGATGTGTACACAGGCACAGCCCTGTTACCAAGCTGCACTACAATTAAAATGGGTATGGGCCTGGAGAGAACAGGCTTCAAGACATGCTGGTTGATTTCTCAAGGATCTCCTCAAGCAAGCTCCATCCTGCTGTGTAAACACTCACGCTGGGAGGCCTACATGGATTAACAAAGAGGTCCTAGCAGAAATCTGACATTCAAGGGAAGCATAAGGGAAGTCAAAACAGCGACAGGTGATTCTGGAGGAAAAGAGACATACAGGCTTTGCAAAGCCAAAGCTCACTTGGAGTTTAATCTGGCAAGGGATGTTAAGAACAAGAGCCAAGAATGTTAAGAGAAGAACAAGAAGTGCTTCTGCAGGTGTATCAGGCACAAAAGGGAGACTACTGAAAATGTCAGCCTACTTCTGAATGGCACAGGGGATTTGGTGACAGGGAACATGGAGCATACTGAGGTGTTCAATATCTTCTCCATCCTGTCTTTTTTGCTGACCTTCAGGAGTCAGGTGCATGGGACCTGTCTGGATTACAGAAGACTGATCCTCAATAGAAGGAGATTGAGGGACAGAAACTGGACATGCAGAAGTTGGTGGGAGCTGGTGGCGTGCACCCATGAGTATTCAGGGAGCTGGCCAATGTCTTTGTGAAGGCCACTCTTGATTATCCTTGAAAGAGTATGGTGTTTGGGAAAGAAAATGTCATTCCTGCCTGCATGAAGGGCAAGGAGAAGAATACAGGGAACTAGCCTGGTCATCTTCAACTTGATCCCTGTGAGAGTGAGGGGCCAAACAACAGAGGAAATCACTTCCAGGCATATGAAGGAAAAGAAGGTAGTTGGGAGTAGTCAGTGTGGGCTTAAAAAGAAGAATCATGCTTCACTAATCTGACAGCTTTCTGCAGGGGAGAGGGGTGGATGTTGTATGTTCTATACTGCAGTAAGTTTTGCAGCACAGTCTCCTATAACATTGCCATGGATGAAGTATGGGTGATATGTGGATGAAGAAAAATAAACAGGCTGACTTGCCAGCCTTAAAGGTTTTATGAACTGCAGCCCATGGTCCAGCTGGAGGCCAGGAATTAATAGAGCTCCCCAGGGGTTGATAACTGGTGCCAGAACTGCTTAGCAGCTCACAAAGGCCCTTGGTAGGTTGGAGAGCTGTACCAACAGCAATCTCATGCAGGACTTTGCATTTCTCTAGGTTGAACATCAGCCTTGGGAGGAATAACCATATGTACCAATTCTGACAGGGGGCCAACTGGCTGGAAAGCAGCTTTGCACAAACGGGCCTGGAGATCTTGGTAGAAAAGTTGGAGGAGGAGCCAGCAAGTGTGCCATTGCAGCAAGGGAGGTCAGCAGCCTCTTAGGCTGCACTAGGAAATTTGCTGCTCAGCAAAAAAAATGTCTCCCTTTTGAAAACAATTCAATACACAGTATTTTGAAAAACATATATCTATGTAAGGTGGGGTTTTTCTTTATATAGCTGAAAAATGAACATGATGGTCTGTATGTTGTTTTAGTCCCGTTAGATGCTTTTTAAAAAATGAAATACATAGCTATAAGCAGCTTTTCCAAGAGCTTAAAAATCGGACTGCTTTCAGGGAAATTGAGCTTCTTGATTCAGTCAGTTATACTTCCCATTCCTCTTCAAATATTATTCACAGAAGTGAATGTGTAAGAATTAATAAGTTTAACAGAAGAACAGCATTTGTTGTAAGTTGCAAAAACAGATTAGCTTTACTGCATTTCTTCAAAATCTGCTGTATTAGATAAGTTATGCGTCAGTAGCAAAAATCCTTGCCATTTTTCGTACTATTATAGTGAAATACCGGGAAAAGGCTAATCTAAACCACAGCTTCCATAGCTTGAAAGTCAAAGCCTTTTTCCATGGACTTTACAGTGTGTGGTACAGATTCTGTCTTCCTACAGTCACTGAAAATGAAAGCCTTGTTGGGCATGTACAAGCTACCGTTCTCAGAGTGACTGTTTGGCATGAATAACTTCAGCCTTGTTTTGGCTTTCTTAATTACCATGCTTCCCCCACACCCCCTGAATATGAAAGAAAACCCACTAATCCATACCCCTGGCACAGAGATTGTGTGGAACAGTGCATGTGGAGACATGCACCATTAGATGTATTTCTGAAAAAGGGTAATGTGTAAGTTGAGAAGCTTTTTTTGATAGTGCAATTAAAGAGAGAATTTCTTCCCAGTAGTGTTTCTCAAAGCCAAACCTGAGAATTGAACCTTTTTTGCTTGGCAGATTTTTCTTTACTATTCAGGTACTTTCACAGATGCTTGTTATAGACTCTGAGTATGTAACTATAGCAGTAAAAATACAGGGAAAGTTAAAAAATTATGCTTCTAAAAGAAGAAAAAGATTATATGGGAAATCATACTGTATGAAATATCCCTCTGCATGGAGGTTCAGGGAATGACATTCACAACTTCTCTGCCCGTCTTGATTCATGGAAGAAGCTTTTATAAAGTCCAGACTTAAAGAGATGGCTGAGGATTTCTTTGTCTTCCACAAAGCAAAAAAGCAGTTCTTCAATGACCGTTTCACTCTCCAGTTGAGTTCTGAGGTGAATTCAGATGAGATATAGATGTTTCAAGATCTGAAACAAGACTTCTATACAATTCTAAGATATATGAAACAAATTGGGGAAGTTTCTGTTTCTTGGAAAAGCTCTTTGAGGCCTGTTTAAATGGCATGCAATAACTCTCAACCCTGCAGTATTACACGGGAGTGAAAAAGTTCCTGCAAGATCCCAGGTCCACACAGGACCTGCTTTAGGCATGCTGGGCAGTCTCTGAGGTGCAGGGCAAGCCCAGCCAAGAGTTCATAAAGCACTATCATGGTAATGAGGCACAGCGCAGTTTTAGGCTTTTGGGGTTTTTTTTTGGTTGGTTGTTGTTTTGGTTTTTCTTTTTTTTTAATTGGACAGTGTTTGGGGAAGCAATAGCCTCAGCTGAGTAAAATTTTAGTGGAACGATTGGCAGGTAAAGGCATGGTCTGTTAACTAGACATGCTAACATAGCATCCATAAGGAACTGAGGCAACACCACATGGATTGTTAAGGTTGTTAGGTTTGGAAGCTGGTGGAGATACTGGCTGGACATAGCTATTGGCACAGGATAGCATCTGTGGTGAAACTGGGGTTAGTGGAACTTACCTGCAAAAGGGAGAAAACTGCTCTGCAAAGGAAGCTGGTCACTCCTCTCCATAGTGTAGAGGATTCTTTCATAATGAAGGGATGCTGAAAAAATAAAATGTGTTTCAAAGTGACTTTCTTCAACATTTTAGGGAGCTCACTGAAGAAGTGAATAATTTTGTTTTCAAAGGAAGTTGTAGGTAACGTCTGATAAACTGCTTTTGGAACCTTAATCAGTGAATAAGGGGAACAAAGTATAAAACTTCTTGTTAAATGAGTAACATTCATCCCTTCTATAAGGATCCTAAGAAGCATAGAAACACTTAATTAAATTTGTTACTATAATCCACAGAAGATTATAAGAACAGCAAGCAAATTAATATGTCAAAGGCAACCCTAATCCAAAGTTTTGTAATTTCAAAATGCTGAATTTTGTAGCCCTTATCTTCTTTAAGAGTTTTGTTTGTAAAATATGTATATTAAAAGCCTGAAAGTAGAGTAATGAAACAGTGTAATTCTGATTTTTGCTTTTTCCTAGTGGGTAGCTGTTGAAAATCTGAATGGTTAAGTTTTATTTATGGTTTTGTTTTCTGGGGTTTTTGTTTCTTTTGGTTTTGGTCATGGGGTTTTCTCTGGCGTATGTGAGTGTTTTCTGTTGTTGTTGTCAGGTAGGTTTTCTGTTTGTTTGTTTTGTTTGTACTCTTTTCCTCAGGAGATGTAAATGAAGGGAGGAAGTCTGTCTAGAGGTATATATAGCTTTCAAGAAGCACTATTGTAATTTTCCTTATCTAAGTTATATATGGTAAACCAGCTTTAGACACAAAATAGGAACTCAGTTTTAACTGTCTATACATTTTGTTACTTGCATTAGTCTTTAGCTTAAACACTTTTTGGATGAATATAGCTATATCCTTCAAGCTCTTCCAAAAACATTTTGTTTCTTTGACAGCATATTCTAAGAAATTCAGGGAGCTGGGTTTGATTTTAAGATCATTTTGCAATTAAATATTTTGACAAATTACTACCAGCTTTATTCTGCTGGCAATATTTTGACAGATGGCAGAAAATGTTTCAATTTTAGAAAAGTATTTTAAGGTAATAAAAGAATTGGAAAGACTTAGAGGTACCATCTTTGAAAACACTGCATTCAGACTTCCCTAATACTGGAATGAACTGGAACTAAGACTCAATATGCTCATTGTGTTGTAGACATATACCATTTACTCAGAATAATTTAAAAAGAGAAAATGAAAGTAATTTTAAAAACTTAAGTCTATGTGAACAACCTAGAAAAATCTGAAAGGTTGATCTTGGAGATTCCTCTGAGTGAAAAAAAATTTTGATTTTTTTTCCTGACTGATACCTAGACATGTGTACAATATAGAGTACATATACAAAATATAATACAATACAATATAGAGTCTGTGACAACTGTAGGGAAAAATGTCCTATGGGATGCATAAATTTTTATTTGCCTTAGCATTGCTAGAAGCAGCGCCCACTGTGTTTGTGACCTTTCGTTAGTAGCTTTGAGCATTGGATATCTTTTCTCAGGTGGTAGCTGTATTAAACAATGTAGTGAAAATTAGGTCAAAAGAGGCAAGAATCTGGTGCTTATTTGTGGAACTGTTGCTGCTGACAGAATGGGCTTCCTGCTTGTGAAAGGTAGATGGTATAAGACTCTGCTAAATAAATACCTCTCTCCAAAGATCACATTGTTGTCTCATTAGTGCTTCACAGCTTCCTCTGCAAGGTACTAAAATAAGCCTTTTAAAATGGCCAGTTTCACCTGGCAGCTGCTGAAAAGGAAAAAAATCTCTCCTAAGCAGTATTGCTACAGAAGTTAATGAACTGGTGTGTGTTTTTTTTTTTCCCAAGAATCAATATTTCTTGATTTAATTTTAGCTTGGTTCAGAATCCAAATTGGTGTATTTCCATGTGGTTATTAGGATTACATTTTCACTGTCTTGAGCAATGTAGTAGATGAAGTGGGTTACCAGCCTTTCATAGGGCATTTTTTTCCTTGGGTTAGGAGTGCAAAGCTAAGCGTGATATTATTGTAAAGGGCTCCTGAGACATTCAGGTTCTCACCTTACCACTTCTTCAAATATCAACATTCTCAACAGTTTTCAGCAATGAACATATCTTTGTAACATCTGGTTGATATGCTGTATTCTTCTTTCCTGAGCTAAAAATCTGTTTTAGACTCACACACACACACAAAAAGCACCATCATTAAGCAGATTGCTTTTCTCTTAATACAAGAGAAAAACACTTCTCTTATTTCTGTCCCTCTTTGATCACTTTCTATATCTTTAGACAGAATTAGGTATTTTCTTAATTTAACAAGTGGTTGAGACCTGCAGTAAAAAGTTGCAAGGAACCAGCCAAGCCTAAAATAGGTCTGCCACCAGCTCCTTAATCTGTAACAGAACTGTTTCCCAGTACTATTCTTCCAATGCTTTTTTGTAGTATTTTGTTTCAGAGCCATGCGTGGGTGTCTGAAGTAGAGTCATTCAGTACTGCTTAGATTGGTTTAGATGAGAGTATTTAGCTACTTCATAATAGCAAACTCTGCTTCCTGTAATACTTAGGAAATGGAGACAGCATCTATGCTTTTGTAACATGGTTTCTTCTGAAGCTGTGCCTTTGCTGAGTGGCTGTTTACTTCCAGGCAGCTTTCCAGGCACTCTCTGGGCTCTCTATGGTCTATGAATATGCCACGTGGTAGCAGTAACCCATACTTGATGCAGTATTCACAAATGTTCTGTTAAATCCATGGATTACAGGAAGAAAAGGGTTAGCTAAATCCCAGGAAAAGGGATCTGATTGGCAAAGTCCAGAAAAAGAGGAGTTTTTGAAGGGCAAATTTGAAAGTAGGGAAGAAGATAGAGCTGGGCCTTGGCATGGCTGAGGGTCAGCCTCTGTGTGCCTGGGGGGACGAGGGACTCAACAACAAGAACACATGACCTACTGTAACTTACTTTTCTCTATAATCTAAAGAATGAGAAAACCAGTCTTTTTTTTCCTGATCATTTGGGTTTTGTTTGTCCTGAGTGAGTAGCGCCTGCTCACTGGTGGCATCCTTTGACTGTGGTGATGTTACTGTGCACTAGGACGTGGTTCAGCTTGACTAAAGGTGTTGGATCCTTGCCCAGTCCTTTTGAGTCTCCCTTATTTGATCTGACAGTAATTCTCTTCGGCTGGCTGTCCTTCTGCTCTAAGGTGTGCTGTCCTCACACCCTTCTTGGGTAGGAAGAAGGAGAGCCTCCAGTCTAGCTCCATTCCCTCAGTGCTGCTGTACATTGAAAGCACTGGAGCCATTCCAGCATGCTGCTGTGTGTGGGATCAAGGTGTGCTAACTGGCAAAAAAAACCCAAACCAAGGCCATTTGTTTTTTGTGTTTTATTTTTATGGTCATGGACTTGAATGGGGAAAGCAGAGGAAAGAGATTATAGTTTTGTAAGTGTTGAGACTTCTTTCTTCCTACTTGAGGTGATCTTTGCTTACTACACAAAAAAATTGCATGCTGCTACTGAAGTAGCAATGGCATAGAGTAAATGCCCTTATCTGTGTGTTCTAACTTGGAAATATAAGTCTGTTTTCTAGGAAAATCAGGCTGAAATGGCGTTTAGTTGCAGAACCTTCTAGACAAATACCAAAAATAATAATTGAATAACAAAAAATCTGAGGAAACTGGCACAAAAATACTGGCCCATATTGTATACACGATTGGGGAAGACATGTTTTAAGTGATGAGTGAAAGTGTTTTGAGTCTTATAGATACACATATTTGTGGAAATGAAATAATTTAAGTTTGGTAAACTTTTGTTTTTTTAAAACTAAGAACACAAGAAAGTTAATTTACCTGCAAACCCCCTTGACCTATGATTTAAAATACCCTGCAACAACCACCAGAGTTTAACTGGAAATTTGTTAAAATACATTCAGCATTTTGTTGTTGTATTTTTGCGTTCTGAAGCTCCTTTTATATAGGTTTTATCAAAAAGTAGGATATATATGTAAACACTTCAATTTCCAAGGGTATTATCCTAGTTTTTAAAGAGGAATTTAACATTTCCAGCTGGTAAGATTAGTGTGTGTGCGTCTTTACACCTTCTCAGAAGCTGTGATTTGTCTTCAAGTTTTGGTTTGAAAAGAGCATTTAGCTTCTGGCTTCATTTAGTATCTCTAAGAATTGCAACACACCTACTTGGTTTTAATTACCAAAGTGATCATTAAACAAAGAGATGCTTTCTTTCCAACAGTAAGATTAAAAAAATCCCAAACAAACTAAAGTTAGATGAAGCATCTGAAGAGCTGGGACAGTAATAGTTCTTCAGCCACTATTCTGCCTAATTCTAGCCTACTATAACTAAATAATTGTGCAGGTAGTGGTGTTTGTATTTCAGCTGCACCTAAAGGTTTGAGGATGTTGTGCCCAGTGTTAGGTGAGCACAGAAATGAAGTTTACAAGCAATGAGCTCTTCAAGCACTTCTGACTGCACAGATCTGTAAGGGTTGCTGGAATTGCCAAGTTGTCATTGTCTCTATTTATTAAACATTGCTTTAGTGTGAAAAAACGCTTCTGAAAGTGGCATAAATGTACTACTGCTCTTCAGTGAAAGTATTTGATGTATTTATTGCATTTATATGCCTGTAATTAGTTGGTATGTCCACTGCTTTCCTGTTTGTGCTGGATATACGATCAAATAGTAAAGTGAAAACAATTCATACTTTCCATCATACATATATACACAGTTCTCACTTTTGTTGCAAAAAGTATCTGGAAAAAACTAAAGGTTTCTATTACCACTCCACACTAGGACTTTTAAGTATGCAAACTGGAACTGTTCTAGGAGCAGCAGATCTCAGCAGTGCTGGCAGTTTTCTTCAACGGGGAACACGAGAAGGAAGAGTCCTGTTCTCTTTGGGATGCTTGCTCTACACTGCTCTAAGAAATCCCAGAACCAAACAGAAATCCCAGAACCCAACAGAAATCCCAATGCTTTGTATCTCCATCCCTTACTACCTTCAAGCCAGGGCAAGGCTGCTGTCTTTGTTGCTGTGTAATGATACAGTGTGGAAGTCTTGGGGCTATGGCACTCGCTCTTCCTTAGGCCTAGGAGTAGTAGCACAGATGTTTTTGTGTGAGGTACATTAGCCCATGTGAATGTCCTTAAGCAAGTGAATAACTCAGTAGATCTTAATGACATTCAAAGACAAATCTGTTCTCTTTTGGTCTTCCATTTGAAATTGGAATGTCTGGTGATTATGATGGTATAACAAAGGTGTAAAAAATCAATTTGCACTGGAACTTGCATAGTGAAGACAGTAAAAGTATATTATTTGGGGTGTCAGCAGTAGATGTACTGTGCAATACTCAAATATGTCTAAGTTCAGTGCTACTCAAGCCATTTTTTAGAGGTATTATGTATGCGTCATAAATCAGCCACTTCTAATGAATTTTCCCATATACAGACATTTTCATTTTTATACTAGTTTGTCCAGCACTAGCTTGTCAGAGGACAAACCATTGTGGTTTGAGGAAACTCCTCTGCCTATCAGCTTGTAAATATTTGGGAGTTAGGAGGATTATAGCAATTTTTACCTTTCCAGCTCCAAACCTTATATTGACTGGCTCCATGTTACAGAGAGAGACAAAGCAACTTGGAACATTTGGGGCTAATGACTTTTTCTCATTAAAATTTCTCTGACTCTGTTGGCTTTTTATATCAAACTTCACATCCCAAATATTTGCAAAATAATAATGAGGCTATTATTAAATTTCAGCACTTCTTTGCCTCTTTTTTTTTTTTGCTGTTATTGTTCTGATTCTGCAGGGAATGTTGAAACAAAAAGATGTCTCTGAAGAAATTTAGATTGTAGGTGTTAGAGATAATATTGCAAGTGGTTGTGGACATGTGTATAGACCAGACACAAAAAATGTCTCCTACTTTTAACAGAGGTATTGCTATAGAAATTGTATTAGTTTCTGCATGTATTTGGTGCACTGCTTCTATCATTAGAGCCTTTATTTCTATGCAGCACGTGGATTTTAGCACTATTCTGGAAGCAGTCAGCTTGTGTAACAAAAGACAGATTGGTGTGTGGTCTGAAGTATGAGTTTGTTTGTGAGTAAATTCTGTTTGCCCTGAAGGGACACTTTGCCAAGTTCTAATCCTGAATTCAAGTTTCAGTCTCTAGCTAACGTGTTCTTGATCTTGTTCTGTTTTTTGTTTTGAAATTCACCTACTGTGTTAAGTCACGAGATAATAGTGGAAAAATCTGTTTTCTGTGTCATATCTAGCTAGACAGAGTTTTGTCAGCTTTTGATGAAAATTGTGAAGTGCCTTGAGACTTGTAATGTGACAGACTCCATTTGTGTTGTACTATATTAAAAACTTGTTTTTAAAAAAAAAAAAATCACATTTTAGTTACAGATCTGCTTGAATGCTTTTTTAGCAGAAAGCAGACTAGAATTTTCTTTAACTTATTTTCTGGATTTAGAAATCATAATTCATAAGCATTCAGTGCTGTCAAAAGATGTGCATATTCCAGGAAGAATGAGTTCTCTCAAATGTGCCTTTGC
The DNA here is from genome assembly GCA_013399835.1 of Leptocoma aspasia. Lineage (NCBI taxonomy): Eukaryota > Metazoa > Chordata > Aves > Passeriformes > Nectariniidae > Leptocoma > Leptocoma aspasia. Next base: position 694,536 of record VXAX01002831.1, read on the forward strand.
CCCTAATGGGTGCCACAGATGTATGTTGTAGTCATGTGAGTCTGCACGAAAATAGGTAAAAGCCAAGTGGATTGTGAATTTTGGGAGGGAGATGGGAGGTGATTTTGAGATCTGTTCACTGAGGGAGTAGCATATTAGAATAGAAGAACAAACTCAGTTTAGGAAATAAGACTGGGAAATTATCTGGGTCTGCTTTTTTCTATTGTTTCTATTGTTTAGTAAGGTGTTTAGTTTTGGAGTAGATTATACCTGATTTCCGGTAGTGTTTTCAGTACTTTGTCAAAGGGTACAATTTAGCATAAATGTGCTGTACTGTGTATGTATATTTCATTTGCATGAAGCTGCATCAAGTTTCTGTATTCATTTCTGCATTATGGAGAAACAATTTTTTGTAGCTTAAAATCCGTCACTAACCTCAGAAAACTGAAAAAAAAGCCCCAAAACCCTGAAACCCAAAACCAGACTGACAGCTGTCAGCTTTTACTTTCAACTTTCTCAAAGAGATTATTCAATTTTTTTTCCCTGAAAACCAGGCCTCTAACTGCTATAATTCTCATTCAGTTCAAAATAACTTGTCAGAATTACTCATCTTCAGACTGCTGGAGCTTTAGACTGGAAACCCATACAACATTTTTGCATTATCATTCTGTCAAACCTTGTAGGACAAAGATTCTGTACACTCACATGAAATCCAGACCAAAAAGACAGTTTCTGTAATTTGCTAATTGCTTAATAGTAGGATTCTTTTACTTAAATAATTTTAATTTTTTTTTAAATTAGGGTTAAGGACTAGCTAAACAAAGAATAATGGAATATTATTTTTAAAAAATATAATGATCACTAAAAAAATAATTCTGGCAAGTTTTAAAACACAGAAAAAAGCAAATTCATTAGTAAAATGAAACATTTACAAACTTTGTTTAAAGATAATTCTAAAAGGAAGAATACAGAAAAAAGTGACTCTCATAATCTGAATATTTGAAATAATAAGATGAGAGGAAAGTATAACATTATGTAATATCATATTAATAACTATTGGATTATATGATTTGTCTTTATGTATTTTAAAATTAGAGTAAGAGTGTACCAGATTGCTTCCAACAATCCACCCAAAATTAAGACTTTCTTCCTGAGGCCTTAGGGAAGCATGAACTGAATATTAGTGTAGCCTTAGCATTGAACTAATTTCTTATGCTTGCTTGGACCCTTGCTTCTAATATCAAATTCTAGTACTCTACGTAAAAGCAAACATAGGAGTGTTGCAATTGCTTGATTTTGTAATTTTATCTAGCTGGTGGGGCAGATCTATCAAGCCAGGTGAAAACAACTGGGTTTTGTGCCTTTTAAGCCTCGGCTGCTGAGAATGGCAAAACCATTTTCTACTCACTGAGATAAACCAGTGTCAGAGGAGGAGGAGGAGGAATAAAAATAGTTCATCAGTACAAGATCATTTATTTGTGGATTAAAATTTTTCTGTGATGCACTGCCATACTTAACCAAGGTGAGGCTCCGCTTGAATTTCAGCTTTCAGCTTTAAATTGTTTTCAGATCAATTGCTGAAACTTCAGTTGAGTTCATCTTTCAAAGCAGTCTGTATCACAGTTCTCAGAAATATATTTTACTATCCAAACCTTTCAATTTCATCAGTTTAGGTCTGTGTCCAGGAATTTGTTTTATGCATGCAATTTTTACATGAGTAGGGAAAGGTATTCTTGTGTCTGTGAAAACACATCGGTCCTGTGTTTTTCAAAAAACTCGGGAGAACTTTTCTGTCCTAATTATTGCAATGCTAGTGGCTAAGGAGTATATTCAGAGATCTGTAAATCTGCAGTTCAGCTTACCCTGCTTTGGTGCAAGCTAAACTAACTAGAAACTGATGTTTGTAGCATTAAATACTTGGAAATTTTCCCCTGGGTATTTGACTTTAATCTTTCTGTCCTGAGGCTTTCCTATGTTCTCTTAGCTTTCCAGAAAATACATGACTGAAATCAGTATGAGCTTTTCACTTGGCTTCTTGGCTTAAGCACAAATACCAGTAGGTAAGTAGGTGGGTTGGCATGTAAACATTTATTTTGAGGATGCTTTGCAGTCCATGTGAGCTAGGAATAATTCGCACTTGAATGCTTGCTTGCTTTTTTTTTTTTTTTTTAATCCCATGGGTTCATTTGGGAGTTTAAATAAAGTGTGTGTGAGAAAGTGATCACACAAAGTTTAGTCTGAATATCTCTGGTTAGGTTAACTGAAGAGACATGTGGTTGTTTTGTATGAACCTACTCTACAGTCTTGTTCTTATTGCACAGAGAGAGATCTCTTGAGAGCCAGGTAGGGGTTATTCAATATTGATTCCTCTGGGGTTTTTCAGTTTGTTTCCAGCAAAGGTAGTGTTTTTTGGCGTGAAGAATCAAAATTCTCTGTTGTCCTACAGGCCTTAAAACAGAGAAACTCTATCAATATGGAAATCCTACCAAGAGTTTCTCTTCTACAAAGAAAAGGAAAAGTAAATACTTTGTGAGAAAAAAATCTGTTGACAAAAATGGAATTCACCAAAACTTGGAAACAAATGTTACAAAACTATATGCGTGCACCAGGAAATATAAAGAAAAATAATAGTACAATAATAATTTAGAAGTTTGGTTTCAACCATGAAGAAATCTATTTAGTACTGAAAGCTTTATCTTAACATATTATGCTGCAAAGCTGCATAAAGTTAAGCATTCCTCAAAGTATCAGACATATTCCACTAACTGGGATGCAGTTGTGATGAGTCTCATTCTTTATAGCACTTCCTTAGTTATGTTTGATACGTTAACTGTTGCTGCTAATAACTTTGTAATATGTTTTTCATACCTTCAGGTATAGGGTTCATTTAAAACATCTTTGCAAAAGTGTTGCTGGTGAGAAGGCTATTTGCAAAGGATGTGAGAATTGTCTGTAAAATCTCAGAGTTGACAAAATTACTTGCCAAATCTAGAGTTACAGACTGTCTTGAAGCTGAGTCAACTCAGGCTTGACATCACACTGACATAGCTCAGAAGCAGAGCAAGGAGAAGGCTTTCCCATGTTATGCCATGTGAATGTACCCTGGGATTGTAATGGAAACAGTTGTATCTCTGTAAAATTTTAATTATGCATTCTAAATGTGCACATTGCGATCACATCTGTATTATTTACCTTTCAGTTTTCCCACGTCCCCCCCCCCCATATGTGCAACAAAACTAGTAATTAAAATACTCTTAATTTCCATTGCTTTTAGGTACAGAGCTAGATCAAGGCCTATGAAAACCATAAGCAAAATTTAACTTTGCACGTCTAAGGCCACCAGAGAGTAAGCATTTTGTTGTCTTTCTCAGTGACACAAGTGTCAGGACCCTTGGGCTCATTGCCCTGTGCTAAGGTCTGGCTGCCTGAGCTCAGTGCCAATTTTGACAATGCAGTTAACCAGTTTTGTGAAATGATAGTGAGTCTGGAAGCCTTGCTTTGATGTGGCAGTAAAGTGAGGTAAGTTGGATGGTTGGTTGGTTTTCAAGGAGTCTTTCAGGGCATCGTTTCTCTTCATTGGTGCCCAGTCCTTCCAGTGGCTGCAGTGGCCTGGCATCAGTGCACCAGCTTCTCAGAGTGCAGAATGCCTTTGGGGTCTGATCAAGGATTAAGGGACTCAAATCACCTAAACTAGAGCAATAAAAGGGCTTTGGAATTTTAATCAGTAGGAGTCAGTGTCCCTGTATATTGAGTCTTGGCTGTCCTGGGACTGAAGAACCTTAAAGATTGTGAGGCATGAAGGTAATTCAGAAGGAGTAGCATATAATAACAGATGAAAAGTCTGTAGGTCCTTGGAATGCTGTTGGATGAGGGGTTCAGAAAGTATTCTTATAACACTGATAATGTTTTAGATTTTAGAATGTCATTAGTATGTGATCACTGGCTAGGAGTCCTGAAATTAGCAATTTTTTTAAAATGGACAAATCCCTATAAAATAGCTCAAATGCTTTAAAAAAATCCTGATGATATTTTTTCCAGTATATTCAATCACAGAAAACCTTTCTAAACAAAATTAATTGTCAATGCCAGTTTTTAATTCTTAAGCATCCCAAACCCCAGGGCAGAATTCTACATGCATTACTTCCCTAAAAATAAACAGAACAACCAACAGATTCTTAAGCTCTAAGAAATGCTCTAAAAATGTCTATCTTCTATTTATGTTTTGCATTCCTATAGGTTAATATAGCCAAACTGATTTTCCTCCTGATGTTCTGTTAACTGAATTTCTTCTGAGGCACTGTGTTTTGCTATATGCCATATTTTATCTCAGAGTAGATTTTTATATGCAAACTATAACTCCCAGAAGCACACTCCATTGACACCACTTTAAGTACAGTTGCACTGGCAGTAATATATCTGCATGGGAAGAATCCACTGAACAATAAAATTATGTAAATCAGACTATAGGAAGATTATTCATAAGCAAATGCCTAGATATAAGCTTAGCATCTCCTCTGTGGTTCATGGATTTTGTTAAAATATGACAAACAATCCTGGCAGAAATCACAAGAGAAATTAAGATCAAAGCCTAAACATAAACTAAAAGAAATGAAATATTTTCTGCTGATCAATTAACAATGTGCTTTGCTGCCAGCCTGCAGTCATAAACCAAAGAGGAAATCACATTAGGCTGCTTTTATAATCAGGAATAGAAATGGCACTTATGTATAAAAAGAGAAAAACTCATTACGTTTATCTCTGTATTGTTTTTTAATTGTTTTTTTCCCCCATCATTGTTATTTCTCATCATTCATATTCAGATTAGATACCTCATTTTAGATGAGCGACCAAGTGTGTAATAAATGTATGAATTCCATTTGGTTTAAATATCCCCATCTAATTACCCTGTGCTTTTGTTATCAATCTCAGATGTTAACAGTCTAATGGCAAAAGGGGTTTTAGTAATTAAATTGTTAGTAGAATTATTGTAGAGCACGTTGACATACCAAACACACTGAATCATAACTATAAATAGTTCGTAAAGGCTCTCAGTGGGAGCCAGATTAAAAAGCAAAAGAATAGCAATCTAGTATATTTCATGTCCTCTCCCTGTATTTGAAACTGCCTTATTCTTGTCTCCAGCATTGTTTACCATTTTATGGGGTATTGAGCTTTTCCTATTCTGAATTTCTTTAGCATCTCTTAGATGCTGAAGAATAGAAAGGTCCTGCTGGAAATTGCATAGTAGAGCACAGAAGATACTTTTCCATTTGCTCCTGTAAATCAGCGTTGCAATAGTGGCAAATGCAAGTATTAAGTGACAATTGCTTTCTCAATATTGCTTTTTTCCTCTCTCAGAAGATATTTTATTGAAAGAAAGATGTGGGAAGCTATGCTGTTGAAAGGACAACCGTGGTGTCCTTTCATGTAGGACAGTAATGTCAGTATGTGTTTTTGAATGAGATGTGTGGAGTTACACCCAGTTATAAATGGTTGTATTGATTTCCATAGCAGCAGGGGACAAGTATGTTCCTTCTCGTCTTCAGAATGAATATAGTGAGTTGAGTTGTGTCTTAGTTTTTCAAGTAGGAGGTGTAAGGAAGGAAAAAATAAATGTCTTCAGGCCAATGTAATAAGGAAGGTTTTTTTTTCCCCTCTGCAAGGCTCTAGCAGACAGCTCTTCTGCTTTCCCTGCAGTTAAAAACAGAGAAGAGAGACAAAAGGTAAACTTTAGTGCCCATGGTTCGAGGAGTGATATAAAGTCACTTCTCCAGCTGCTGCCATCCCTTTGCTGTGTAAAAGTTCTGTGTTGGAATCCAGGGCACAGGGAATATTTCCCTACCTGTATTAGGGAGCCCTGACCCCCAGTCAGACACTGTTTTTAACCTTTGTCCCGGGGAAAAAATTGCTAAGGCTTGGGGATGAGTTGGAGAACACAGGTGTGAACTAGGTATGTAACAGTAGTAGTAGGAATCTATCACAGGGTGAAGAATTTAGGATTTTTAGGATTTTAGTGTGAGAGTGAATGGGAGACAAGATGGAGGATTTGGGGTGTGGTTTCCTTTCCTTCTTGTTCTTCTTCTTCTTCATTTTCTGTAGCATTGGTGGCACAAAGTCATTGGTTAGGGATGGTAGCAGCATAATTGTTACGTGTGTAGATCAGTAGGAGTCATTGGTAGTAAAGTAAAAACGATATACGTGTTAGAAAGTAATTGGGCTGATTATCTTTAAAAGGACCTTGGTTTTGAGTATCGAGGCCATTCTCGCCATTTTGCTTTTCTTGTCCATTTTATGCCTTTATGCCTTCTCACATACGCTCAGTCTGGCATGCAGACAGCGTACTGAACTTAAGAGAAAAATAAACAACAATCTGAAAACAAAGAGAATCAGTGAGTCCTGCATGTCTTTCTCCCTGGCAAAGAACTCACAGGAGGGAACCTCCTTCAAGGGCCCTGGGGGTAGGTTCCCAGCAGTGTGTGGGGGAAACAGCCAAAAGCCTCACACAGTTCTGGAGGTGAAACTGGATGTCTTCATGAAGTGCAATCTTGCTGCTGGCATTTCAATCTCTGTGCCTTCCCCATCCTGCCACTGCCTCCCCCTGTGGCTCTTCTTTGCACACATTTTTCTCCCAGGGCTATTTCATGCTCACATCCCTTGCCCTGACTGCCCTTCCTTGCCCTGACCTTGGTCAGTGCACTGTCAGTGGCACTGCAGGTAGCCCAAGTCAGAAAGCTCAGCTTAGCTTCTGATCTGGTTAGGAGAGGTTAACGCCGGGCTGGGTTTTGCTGGATGAGAACTGACGGTGTAAATCCCGTGAGTCCCGGGAATGTGGTGGTGGTTGAGTAAAACAGATAAGCTGAGGGACTTTGCCAAAAGAGGGGAGGGGAGTAAAGGCCAGGATCTGAAGATATTTGGCTGAATGGCAAGTCAGAATAGATTAATGGTTAGGTTTTTGGGCTATGAAGGAATTTTCCTGTGAGTCATATTGGCAGAAATGAATGTGGTTTTTTTCCTTCCTTTGCAGTATAGAGTCTTGTTCATTTGCAAGGGTCACCAGGTTTGTTCTACCTAATAGAATTTCTTCAAGGCTACTGCAACTCCTTTTCATGGTTTTTTTTTCCTCCTTCCCTCTCTGCTTCTTGCTCTCCCTCTATCTCTTTCTTCCATTAATTTCTTTCCTGTGTATTGCTGCTTCTGAGGCCCATATGTCTATCCTGTGAAAACTCTGTCACTTGTTCTAAATATTTTGAGGAAAATTCTGGAAAAAAAAATTAAATTAGATTTTTCTTTTTTGTTTTTTTTTGGTGTCCTGAAGGGCTGGCACTAGTTTGGGTGTGCACCTACCTGGAAATAAACTTCCATTATAGCAGTCTTTTTAGTTGTAAAGAACTGAATCAAGCCACCCAGGTGTCTATCTTGGATTCCTGTTAGCTACTTTTAGGCTGTTTCTTGCTCACTGCACCAATTTTGTGGTTTGTCCTCTGAGGTGACTAATTTTTCCATGACCTGGATTGCTCTGTAATGGGAGATGAGGGACTTAACACTGTCTTTTGCATTTGAGCCTGTTTACTACACAAATATAGCTGTTACAACATGAATCTTTTTACTTGAGTTAGTCCTTGAATTTACTTATGTTTTCGTAAGTGTACGTGTAAAGCGAAATCAGAGAGAGGATGCTACAATACACATGGGATATCAAAGGCTTTTGATTTTGAAGACTTTATTTCAAAAAGGAATGCAAGGGTTACTTTTTTGTCCCCTTTTTTGTCCAATTAAAAAAAATCTGGTTGATATGGTAGGAGTTGCTTCTCAGTGTGTACGAAATGTACTATAGTGTACACTGAGACATAAATCTGTCATAAATCCTAAAATCACAGCAGCTGTTGATTGTAATGCTCACTTCACATTTATTAGGACTTTTATAGTTATATTTCCTAATTGTTCATCATTAATGAAGTTCCCACATCTTGTAGAGGTCACTCCAGTGCCTGTATCAGGAGGTGTTCAAATGGAGTTAGATCATGTTTGTCAGTGGGCTTTGAAATCCAATTAGGCACTTATAGCTTAAATTCTGCAGCTCAAAATAAACAGAGCTCCATCTTTCTGTGAGCTATTTTCAAACAATGAAACCTGCTGAGTACAGACTAACTACAACGTGCAATGCACAGATTTTGTTCATCAAGAGTAAAAATGGTGCTGAAGTAGGCTGTTAACAGTCTGAGAAATGTTAGGGCCGTGTTTTCAAAATTTGACATTTTGCAGTAAAATGTGCTGTATATGCACAGTGTAGATAGGATGGTCAGGTATTTTGTGCAGACTGCCATTTATACGTGCAAGTGAATTATTATTATTTTCCATGAAGAAGGCACCTACAAGTTTAAAAGAGTGTTTAACTTGCTCCAAGCAGGTCTTTTGAGAGATTCATTCAAGAGATTAACTGCTATAAATGAAACAATCTGTCTTGCAGAAATGTGAGGTAGGCAATTGTCTTGCCTTGACCTGTAAGTACCCAGAAACTTTAGCCTCCGAGGATACTTTTTAGCGTTTTTTCCAAAGCTTACTAGATTTTAAAGCTTTTTAAAGTGCTAGGATAGACACTGCTGTTTTGGCAAATGCAGAGTCTTTTAGGTTGTATTAACATTTGGGGGTGTGTGCTTGTGAAGGCACGGATGAACCTTTGCTGGCTGTGATCACAGGCAGGCTTCACTTGTCATGTGCCTAAAATTCTTCCAGATTTTTTTTTCCAGATGACATTGTGCAAATTTGGATGAGGGACAGTTAACACAGCAAGCTTTCAAATGTCCTCTTTTTCATAGTTCTGTAATGTATTTATAAAATGGTTTCTCACTTGTTTCTTTGTTGATGGGTGCCACTGAAAATGACCAAAACCAGCTTGGTACAATTTGTGTTACTACCAACCATGCTAGCCTCTCTTCTCTGACAGATCCTGCTAGATTCAGCTGAATGCATTACAAAAGTCTATTTATTTCTTAAAAAAAAAAATACATAGAGGAACAGATATTGTGAGTTTCAGCCTGCTGTAAACCTATGCCAGTTTAAATAACGTCATCTGCAAGAAATTAAAATGTTGGGGTTTATATTTCTTCTTGTTTAAGGAATTCTATGGGTTTTAGTTGTATAAAAGTGGTCTAGCCTTTCTCATTCTGCCTAAGTGCTCTGGTCACACAAGTGGACTATTCCTTTTGGGTGTAATATCTTTTAAGAAGGAATTCCTCACATTTTTACAACCTCACTTGCATACTTTGATCACCTTTCTCTTTCCCATCCTTATTTTCTTTGATTTTTGTTTCCTGTGGTACATCAGTCTCTCACTTTGAATGTCAAAGAAGTGTTCTGCCTCTTAATTCCTTTTTAAAGTATGTTGCTTTAGTCTAGAAATTAGCAGTCTATCCCAAACCTCTCACCACTGACTTAAAGTATTACGTTATGTTGGATGTAGTCATGTAGATGACTGATTGGGAATTAATGCAAGTCTTCAGTCTTCAGCAAAATTGCCAAATAATGGAGAGAAGCCTACAGATGGTGCTTTAAATTAGTATTGATATGATATTGAAAAAAATCTGGAGCACTGAGATTAGTTTTGAGACTTCTCATTATCACCTAAAATCTCCAAAATTATAAGAAGATATTTTCTCCCCCACGTGCCCCCCGCCCCCTTCCTTCCAAGCAACAGCTACGCCGATAATCTAAAGGTGAGACTTAGTGCCCAGGTGGCCAAGAAGACAGCTGGCATCCTGGCCTGTGCCAGCAATAGTGTGGCCAGCAGAACCAGGGCAGTGATTGTCCCCCCTGTACTTGGCACTGGTGAGGCCACACCTCAAATTCTGTGTTCAGTTTTGGGTCTCTCACTACAAGAAAGACTTTGAGGTGCTGGAGTATGTCCAGAGAACGACAACGAGGAGCAGCTGAGAGAGCTGAGGGTGTTTAGTCTGGAGAAAAGGCGGCTCAGGGGAGACCTTATTGCTCTCTACAATTCCCTGAAAGGAGGCTGTAGCCAGGTGAGGTTGGTATCTTCTCCCAAGTAACAAGTGACAGGACAAGATCTAATTTTTTTTTTGGATATTAGGAAGTTTTTCCTAATATCCAATCTAAACTCTGCCCAGTTGCAGGGCAGAGTTTAGATTGGATATTAGGAAAAACTTCTTCAGCTGAAAGGGTGGTCAGGCATTGGAGTAATCGGGACAGGGAAGGGGTGGAAGGGGTGGAAATATCTCCCTGGAGATATTTCTAAGATGTGTAGATGTGGTGCTTAGGGCCATAGTTTGATGGTGGACTTGGCAGTGCTGGGCTAACTATTAGACTGGATGACCTTAGAGGTCTTTTCCAACCTAAACAATTCTGTGATTCTGTGATGTATTCATACTAGTGGGAGGCTTTGATTTTAAATGTTTAGAGGCAGATTTCGGACTAGTCCTTTCTATGGCATGAGTTGTATGTGTTACTTCAGTTGTTCTGATTGACTAAGTCAAGTATTTGGTGATGGCATTTTTAAGCCTCTTAAGAATGAGTGAAATCATGTTTGCTAAATAGGATATCTCCTGCTTAGCTTTAAGCCCACTGTAATCAAAGATACAGTTTCTTGCATGGTAAACTAAACAACTGTCTTATTTTCTTCCCTCTGCAAAAATTCAGACACTTTTCTAAGTAGCTTTTCATGTTCTATTGAAATTTTGATTCCCTCTGAAATGACTACTGTGGAGATAAATTCTTAGCATATCTCATCTTGCTTTGTTTGAAAGAGCTTAATATGGAAAAGGAAAGAAAGAAAGAAGTCCTGAGGTTTTGTGGAAATTCTTTATGGTAACTTTTAAATCCCTTTGCAAAATAAAGTCATAATATGGTAGTAATAAATCAGGAAAATGCTTGTTCTTTGAGACTATGTTTCCACATATTTACATTTGAAAAATCTTGTCTGTGTTAACCAGTTGCTGAGAAGAAAATTATTTCCCCAGCTTTTTTATTTTAGCTCACCAAAATCTATTATTGCAAATACCAAGGTATTTTTTGTTTGTTTATTTAGTAGTTTAATCTCTCTGACTTTTAGGACAGAGAGTTACTGTCAGGCCTTAGGCTCTCTGGTTATCGTTACACATTTTAGAGTCCCCTGCCCAGCCCAGAGAAGCTGTGGTAGGTTTTGGCTGCAGTGCTCTGGCTGCTTGAGCCAGTGGTAAGACAAGGGACTGCAGCACGCTGCCACAATGGTAGGCACTATTTTGAGAAAAAAGGCAAAGATATGATAGTGACAGTGATTGATGTCTTCCTGGTAGTTTTGGAAAATATTTGCTGGAGAAACTTTCTTAGCTTTCTTGCTCCCTTTTCCTATGTTTAGGCAGTTTTCAATGTATTTGAAAGTTTTACTCACCATTTCATATCTCAAATAAAACAAAGTCAAACAAAAACTGCCTCCCTTGAAAGACTTCTCTGCTATCTCAATGGTCAAGTGCATCCAGTTTTTCGTATTCCTCTGCTTGTAATTTGTTTCAATAGATCCCTGGCAAATACCGTAATGTGGGCTTTTCCCCCCCCTAATATCTCCAAAATACCTTCTGATACAGACTCCATCCATGCCATAGCTTCTTCTAGGGAAGGTATTTTAATGCTGCCTGGTTTTTCACTAGCTTGATCTTCTTCCTGCTTTTTGATGGTGTCATTATTCTTTTAGAATTAATTGTCATACGTTTTTGTCATATATTGTATACACAATTTTTTTTTCCTCTCTTCAATTTTTAAAATGTCATTGAATATTCGCTGAATATTTGCATTGTATTTACATTTAATAGTTATACCTGGTTTTCTTGCAAAAGAAAATGAGTTAGATGCAACCACAGGTCTGAGAAAATAGTGCAAGTAGCATTGGACAGAAATGTTTTACTGATGAGAAGTCTCTTCAGACATTGGGGTCTCATAGACTGGTTCCCTTTGCCATCTCCCTGATACCATGGCCAAGCAAAGTGGTTGCAGCCCCAGCTGTGGTGCTGACACTACCAAATGAACAGTTTGCAGTACTTACTCCAGAGGAGAGATGACAGAGCTCCTTGGGGAGTCCCAGAACAGTTTGACCAGTCTGAAGAGTTCGATGATAGACTTCAGAGGCATCTATCAACAAAGAGGAGGAGGAGGGATAAAAGGGACAGACTGTATAGTTCTCTAAAATGAAAATAATTTTTTAAAAGTTCCTTGTGCATTAAATGGCATGAAAGCAACTGCTAAAACGGCAGCCACGCTTGCTATCTCATGAATTGCCATAGGAACCGTAAGTGTATCATCTCTTGTGTTAATTATAATTGCCATTCATTGTGTTGAATTAACAGTCAGTATCAGAAACCACAAATGTATGAGTTCAGTGTAACAGTAAATGTTGTGACCTTGAAAAATGCATTTCCCTTCCCTCTCCCCTCCAGTCTTTTTAACATTTTTGTTAATGTTGTCCTCAGCCATAGGAGCATATACCTAAAATAAACGAGGGAACCTCAGCAATCATCCTGCCTCCTGCTGCCATCTCCTGGCTGGAGCTGACCCCACGTGCAGACAGTTCCTTTTCCTTCTGTAGTGAGAGAAAGCTCAGACAGTTCAGCCTCATGTGTTTGAGACACTAAAGGCTGTATGGTATTTCCATGCCATATGTATGTGGGCAGTTGATGCTAATGGTATAAGCACAGCCACAGACAGTTAATTTGCTTTACATACTGATAGCACAATTCTACATTTTATGAAATATCCAAATGAAAAAAAAAAGCAAACAAAAAGCAGCCAGATCCTTCCAATTTGTTTGCACTGCTGTAGTCTTTTCCTTGAACAAAAGCTGTGATCTAACAAAATGATGTTTTTCATTTCCTTTTTCCATTTCTGTGGTTCTTGTTCCCACCAAGAAACTTTACCAATTCAATCTGCAGAGAAGGTCATCTTTATCAAATAGATGTTTCTAGAATAAATATATACAACCTTCTGTATATTTATAACTATGTATGTAGGAGTGTTTTTTGAACAAAATCCTGTTGAGGCAGATGTCTGGAACTTTCTTTAGTTTTATGTCAAAGACACATGGCTCGTACCTCATCTAAATTTGCTCTATCCAATTTACATTGAGCAAGGATCTGGTCAAAAGTTGTTGCTAGAATTCACAATGGTATTAGTGTGGGAAACTTCTGATGAATACTAGTCATGGGATCAGTATGGGGATTTAGTTCAGCCACCCAGATATTACAGAAAAACTACAAATTCATTTCCAAACTGGCAGTGTTGCTTTAAAAAGAAATTAAGATAAATATTATGTAAGGGCTGTACCATAGAGGTCCAGTAATGATTGTGACAGTAAAAAAGGTGAGAGCAAATTACAAGTCAGTTGCAACAGATTAAAATCATAAAGTAGCCTGTATATTATTGCTGCCCTCTCTTTGTCATTCATCTCTCTTTTGCACAAAATTGAAGAGTTTTCTCTAGCATGGCCTGAAACTGCAAACTAACTTGGAATTCACTGCCAAAGTGAATTATTTCATACTTCTTAAAGTCCCTGCCTAGCATTTGGAAACTCTATTTGAAGCACTTTGTGCATGGCTATTTGCTTAAATTCCAGTGTCCGGATAACTGCAGTGCGGGATGCTATTGGCAGTCAGTATTGACACAAATTAAAATCTTGTCACACTAATGACATTTAGTGGTCAAGCTAAGAACTGAAGCAGCAAATACTACCTAATGCCTTTTACCAAATTTCTCATAATGAAGTGACAAGTCTAATTTTCTAGCTAGAAACAAAAAAACAATTTTGCATTGTTATCATAAAATAAAGGAGTATTAAGGTATGACTTTTTCTTTCTTAAGTTGTAATGGCTTGATCTGATTAGGTGTTGCTTTGGCTTGACGGGCTCGCTCAGGCTTTCTGCTGTGCTTTTGCCTTCTCACTTCCTGGGATGCTACTGTGAAAGCATCAGGAGAAACCTGCTGTCTACAACTTCCTCATGAGGGGAATCAGAGGAGCAGGCCCTGATCTCTTCTCTGGGGTGCCTGGTGGCAGGAAATGGCCTGAAGTTGTATCAGGGGAGGTTTAGGTCGGGTATTAGAAAAAGGTTCTTCACTCAGAGGGTGGCTGGGGACTGGAACAGGCTCCCCAGGGAAGTGGTCACAGCACCAGCCTGACAGTTCAAGAAGTATTTGGACAATGCTCTCAGGCATGTGATGGGATTCTTGGGGCTGTCCTGTGCAGGGCCAAAAGCTGGGTCTTGATGATCCTTGTCGGTCTCTTCCAACTCAGGACATTCTATGATTGTATGTGAGAATGATGTTTTTCAGCTGCTCTCCTGCATTGACCTGTGGGTAAGAAACACCAGAGCTGATCAATGGAGATAAAACTAGTTAAATATCATTATTCTTTCAAAAGCAGTTTGAATGGAGCCAGTTTAGAAAAGGTGACCAACCACCTGACATCTCCTCTTTTGCCATTCAGCCTGTGGTGGCACAAGTCCTTTGTCCTACTGCCAAAACTGCCATGGATCAGCAAGCTCACCCTCCAGCCATCCTTGGTCACCCTGCTTCCCAGGCTGGCTGGTTAAGCAGGAATGGCAGCAGCGAGGGAGAAGAATGGAATAAAAAAAAAATCCTCTTCAGAAGAACAGCACATGGAGCTCTCTGTACTGGGCAGTGCACTTAAAGATCTGCAGTCTGTGGAAAGCCCTTGGGAAGGGGGCACACAGTGAAAAACTCCTGATGACCATCCTCAAACTGCCCTCTGAATAGAAAGTTCTTGCAATTGCAGAGCTGTGGCTGCTCCTGCCTTATGGGTCCCTCTGCTGGCCTTAGTTGTTTGGTTGAATATTTTCAAAGAAAACACTGATTTAGTTTTCTGTGTATTATCATCATTAGTCCTCCAGGCATGGTCAGAACAAACCCCAGCTGGCAGCTCTCCAATCCCTTCTCCAGGTTCAGTTCCCTGGGCAGTAGGCTCCCTGCAGGGCCTTTGGGAATCAGGGAGGAAACAGCAGGTTCCCACCAGTCAGAATGGTTACGTGATGGAGGTGTTAACAGAAGTACATCATGCTTTATTTAAGTACTTCTATGTGTTAGGCCAGGAAGAAGATACCATTTTCTCAAATCAGTCCCAATGAGTTTTGCTACTATTTAGAAAAATTGTGAAATGCATTGGAGTTACTGTTTATTAAAGTTTAAGCTTATCCTGTTTGCCAAATACATATTTATGTCAGTGCACAAATGTGTGTGTGGCAGAGAGGGATGGAAATATTCTTTTGGAGCTAATTAGATTCTGAAGATGAAAAAATGTAGTACACAATCTGTAGATTTTTTCTGGTAGGTTTGGGGGGGGTGTTGGTTGTTTTTTTTTTTTACTTCCTTCTGTTCGCTTGTTATATTGATGACTATTTATTTGCTTTACATCTCAGTTCAGGAGTTGTATTGCTTCTTAATTTTTTTTTCAAGTTTGTATCTGAAGCTGATGTCATAATTCTAGAATCTTCAGTTTATGAAGTTTTCTTTACTCTTTTTCACTGTCAACCTGGATTGCATTCCTCTTTTCTACAGCTGAACAAACAGAAGGCCATATCCATCAAAAACATAGTCTTGAACCATGTGAGCTCATATAAACTGTATACCTACACAGTACTGAATTAAAATTGATTTGTACTTATGGGATGAGAAGTCATTTCAGATTTTCTGTTAAATCTTCTAGGATAGTTTATTAGTTACTTAAATTAACTTATGTGAGAATGACCTTAGCAAACTAAGTTATAAACAAGAAATTCCTGCCAGGAATAGTCATGGTGTTTTGGTTTTTTGTTTTGGATTTTGTTGGTTTATTTGGGTCTGGGGATTTTTGGTTTGGTTTTTTTTCTTGTGTGGTTTTTTTTGTTTTTTTTTTTTTTTGGTCTGTGGGGTTTTTTCCTACTTTTACTTTTTACTCTTTCCATAAAACTGAGGTGAGGAAATTGTCAGATCTATCTTCAAATAAGAGCATTGGGAAAAATCCAGAACTCAATCCCACAACTTTTGCCTTAGAAGACCTTTTGCATGTCTATCACTTTTTTCATTTTTATCAGTAAAACCACCATCTGAGCTGATTCATAGAGACTGCTGTAAATACATTTCAGTTGCCAAATTCTGATTAAAACCCACTCATGCCTGAAGCTAGCTTGAGATTTTCAGGTTATCAGCTATCTTTGTGCTTTTCATTGTGCTACACCAGATTTATGTATCAAGTCTTTGCTTTCAATCTAATTTAAAGGAAATGTTGCAGAAGAAAAAAGAAAAGTAGAAAGAAAAAAGCTTGTGACATTAAGGTGATTTTAATGGAGCAAAGTAGGTTTTAGTGATGTAATGAAAGGTTACATTTTCCATATACTCTTTATTTAGCTAATAAAGCAGAAATATCACCGCCTTGTGTTTAAATCCAAAAGTTGCATTTTCATTTTCAAGAATGCTGCAGTTCAGAAGGAGCTCAGACAAGTCATTTTACTTCTTCATACCAAATCTCTCAGAATTCTGGTCATGCTCAGGTTTGTGTTCTCCTCCTTTGTCCTGCTTGCAGAGAGGATCTGGGCTTTCCTATAAGCCATTCACTGTCTGCTGCTCCTCTAAAAAAAAGCCAATGTATTGTGCAAGCAAGCATTGATAATTCTGGAATACAGTGTGGATTTCTAAACTTCAAAGTGAAATTAAATCCCATGCAAAAAAGAAACCTGAATATATTTCACTCCAATCTCGTTTCACAGCTGTATTTTCATAAGAAAACAAAATTCTCATTGGTTAATCTGGGCAGTCAAATGCATTGATTTTGAAATTAATTATAGTAATGTTACATTCACCTTGCTGCACTTGCATTTATGTAGTTATATAGCATATTCAAGATGTAATTTTTGCACCATTATTATGTAGAAATGATGAATGGCATTTATTTCTTATTACAGATGTTTTTTGTCAGTTTGAAAAACTAGAATTAAATTTTAAAGCAACCTTTTAATTTTATTTCTAATTATTAAATAATTTTATTCCGATAATTAATGTTAAATATTTTCTATTATTTATATTATTTTGCTCAAAATGTTCAGGCTATGTGAGAAACACCCTTCATCAAAATATATTATGTGTTTATTACACGTCAATAGTGTTGATTATTAAAATAATGGATTTTTTTTTTCCCAGTTCCTTCCTGGCTTAGATATCTGAAGTAATTTAAAATCTCCCAGATGTCATAAAATAATTCTACAGTTAGCTAGGGCACTACACTGTGTCCCTGCAGTACATACAATGTAAATAACAGAAAAATATCAGATTAGTTATTGTGTGTTCCCCCATCTCACCCAAAAGCTGTTTTTTTAGGTGCATGGTTCACAGAATGCTGATTTACAGAATCTTTTGTAAAACTAGAATTCAAAAAACCCAGATTATTTCAATATGAAGTTTCAGTTCTATACTTTCTGCACTAAGATTAAGCATTTCTTAACTTCTGAATGATACCCTCTAAGGAGAAAAGATATTTAAGAAACTATTGCTATTTTTAAGGTATGGTAAATAGTATTAGTTCTAGTAACAGTTCTAATAATTTATTGAAAATATTATTATTATACAAATATGTTTGTATTTTGATATTTTCAAGTTTATGGTAAAGAATAAATAACTGTTTTTACTGTGTTTTGATATAGACTGAATCTGTAATTGGGATCTGAGCGTGAGTTTAAATGAAATGTTGAGTATACAAGGTGTGGCAGGCAAAAAGTCATTGTCCATCCTTGTATTATAAAGTAAGATGAAAAGCTCATATGCTTCCTGAATCCGACCTGTGGTTTGGAGTTTTTTGGTATTATAGCATAAATATCTAATGAGGCAATTCTTACTGTAGTTCTAGCTGTGTAATCCATAGATACAGCCTACTATATTTTTTTAAGGTTCCTTATTTCATACTTCTTAAAGTCCCTGCTACTTCTTAAGGATAAAAAAAAAAAAGAAATCTTTATTGGTATAGCAGCTTTGAATTTCATTTCTACTTAAAACAGTAGAGAGACGTCCTGCCAGCGGTGGTTAGCTGAGCATGGTCTATTGCCATAAAGATAAACTGCATAGGTTTCCCAGCAATGAAGGTCAAAGGACACATGCACAGCTATTTATTTGCTTTTAAAACAGAAGGAATATGATTTATGCGGGATATTAGCTAATGTCATAGTGTTGAGCTTTGCAGGTGCGGCCATGGGAGCCTGACCCCCGCTAATCCCTCTAAGTGCAGCGGGCACGCATGCAGTGGCTTTGTTGTTGCCGTGCTGCTTCGTGGCTCACTTGGCTCAGTGGTTTGAGGGGTGAGGCTGCATTTCCCTGGACAGGCTTCCAAACTTCTGATTAGATTAGAACTTCCAATTTTCTGATTAGATTAGAACTTCCAAACTTCTGATTAGATTCAAACTGAGCAAGTTGCGGACATTTGGGCGACGCATTTGGTCAGGAGTGCTGATACCCGGAGCTGCTTTTAGTCTTACTGCACAGGTTACCCTGCTTGTACAAAACTTTTGCTGCAAGTGCGTCACAGTCTCCCAGCCATCTGCTGATAGAAAGCCTGCTAAACACCCTCAACTGATGGGCTCTACAAGGGGTTCATACAAATGGGCCAGGCTTGATCCGTGCACACTGACTCTTCAGGGAGGTGAGCCAGTGCTGACGTTTCAAAGAGCTGACTGCTACTGTTAGAAACGCCCTAATAATCCATCTGATCATTCAGAGTTTCTTTTAATGAAGCGTCATTACCCTGTCTCACCTTCATTCTGTAAGATGCAAAGCTTAGATGGCCAGCCCAGCACAGGGAAGAGGCACACAGATTTTTGGGCCTTCTTGCCTTGTTTAGCGTCTAAGTAGATAGCATAAATGTTTTGTAGCAGATTACAAACAGCAATCTTACTGCTTCTCTTTCTGTTTTTTCTTATGCTACTGCTGGGCTTAATTTGAGGTGGGGAACTTATTCATTAGTGTGTAAACAGTTTCAAGCACAAGAATAGTCTGCAATTTTACTTTGAAAGATTAAGTAAATATTGATTTTTTAACACCACTCAGAGTAATAGTAATTAAAAAAAACCTGGAAGTGAGGAAGTGCATAAATATATGACTGATGATTTTACTTCAAGAAAAAATAATTAGTGATGGTTCACATCAGAGTTTGTCAGGAGATTATCATTTTGAAGATTTGAACATAATTACTTTGATTTAAAATATTTTCTCACAAACATGTAGGAGATTGTGGTAACTTGAGAACAAATTCATGCTGAATTTTTGCTCTTAGGACATACAAAAAGAGAGCTAATTATACCTTTTACCTTTCCACAGAGGGGCAGAAGAAGCATCTCTTCGCCAAAATTGTTACATGTATTATTTGCATGTGTAGTTATTTCAGTATATATATCATATAGTTCATGTCCCTTACCAGATATAAAAGAGGAATATTTTTATAAGTTATGTTTAAAAAGTATGTTCTGTAAAGACACATGTAGAAACCCCTAGAGGGAGCCAGAAGTCTTCCTTAGAACTGAAACAGCAAACTTTTACATGAAATTGTAAATTTTTTTTCTCTTCTTGTACAGTATTTATTCCTACTTTTTTACTCTGAGTTTTATACTGCTTTGTGTGCTACTCAGAAATATATCTGACAATTGACATGTTGAATTTCATAGCTATTAACCATGACGTTAAGGATGTTTAATGTGTAGCAGTAATATGCACTGACTGATGGGAGGGGCTGTGAGTGTGTCCTGCTCTGCTGGTGCAGCACTTATTGCTGGGTGTGTGCTGCTTTCGATAGTGCTGAGGGAGATGTTCCCCTTCCTGCCACAAATCACATCTGTTTCGGTTTTGAAATACAGGAGTAACACATTTCCTTGATTGCCTTACTCGTTTTCAAAAACTAAAGATAATATGATTTGTGAATGTTTATATTTTCTGTTTATTCCAGCAACGATGAAAAAAATAATATATTTTACCTTTTCCTTCTCTATATAAGCAGAAGCAGAGGGGAACAAAGAGGTTCCATCTTTCTACTTCACTCCACCCTTTGTAGTTAGCACCCCAATCCTCACAAGCTGTTGATATACTCTTTGTTGTGCCAAGAGTTTATCCCACGAACAGGTTTGTTGACAAGTTCACTATAAAACGTATCTCCTTCTGGGAATGTCATGCTATGCACTCAGCAAAATGTCTCCCAATACCCTAGCGAATCAGCAAAATATTTTAATAAATGCTTTACTTCTATGAACCGAATACCCTGATGGTTATTGGATTTGTCACAGGATATAGGATTTCTTCTCTAGCCATAGTGACCTTCATATGCTACTGTGTTGCAAACCAAATCTTAATATAATCAAATAATGAAAAAAAAAAAGCTTAATTAACAATAAATGACCCCATTTTCAAAAACAAGTGACTAATTTTGTGGGCCATCATTAAAGCTTGCTTTTTAAAAATTCTGTTGGTTTACCATTTTGACCTGCGTTTTGAAAACACAACAGAACATTGAACTATTTTTAATCAAAAAGGTATCAAACTCCTTTCAGCAGGACACCACATTTATGACTAGACTTAGATCTTGTAACTTCTGATTGCCACAGAAATGAGCAGGTCATGAAAGGCTTTTCTCATGGGGAAAAAATATATGTGCTATGCTGCCATAAATTCTGATTTAGTCTCGTTATAGCACAAAGAATTAAAGAGCGCTAAGTAATGACTTTTTCCCTCCTCCTGTGTGCTCCTGAGTCATGTTATAAATGCTGCATTCTGTTGTTGAATGATGCAAAAGCACTGTCATAGGCTTTTATTGCCTGGGTTTGAAGCAGTCCTTTGCAATATAAACAAAGACCATCAATGATATTTTTTTTGCTGTATGATGCCTGTCAGGAGCATAGAAGCAGGGGGAGGTGCCCAGATCCAGTAACCATGCTGAACTACCATTGTGCAATGGCTCATGTCAGTGAAGATTTAAGTAATTATTTCGTTTGGGAACCCCTTTGCACTGTTATAGTATTCTAACTATCTCTGTATAATGCTCAACATTATACAGTGTGCCTCTATCCTAAGCGAAGTAAAAATTCAAGACTCAAAAAACAAAAACATATTATAGCAGATACTTCTAGAAGTGAGTGAGACCAATTCAAATTCACTTGAATTTGAGTGTAAACTTTAACGTGGCTTTAAATATGGGAGAACAATTTTTAATAATTTGTGTATCAGAAGTTCTCTAACTTGCGTAAATCCCTTCAGCTGCTTGATACCAGCTCTGAATTAAGAGTGCCTTGTTTCAGTGGCTGGGTTCTGCTCTTCAGCAAACAGACTTGCTACGTGTGATGTGGATGTTAGAGGGGAAATAGCCAGATTTGGAGTATAGTAATATGTTAGTCTGCATTTCAAGTATATAGATTATACTTTTAGCTTGAAAGCACTGTGTAAATGTGTATTTTATAAAGGCAGATGAAAACCTACCAGATAGTAAAAAAAACTGGACACAAAAATACCTCAAATTAGAAGAAAATCCAGTGATTTATAAAGCATGTTTTTAGCAGCATTTCTGAGTTTCATGTGCTAAACACCTACTCTTGACCTCGAATTGACCTTGAAGTTTATGAGCTAAAGGTAACAATTATGCAATGGCTGAAATATGCAGACAGGACTTTACTGCCTAAAAAGAACTGCTGTCCTGTGTTTTGTTTGAATTAGCACGCTTTGCTGTTTATGAAACTTAACTTTGTCCTTTTGGGAAGCCAGGGAGAAAGGAGCGCCGGTAGCCAGTGTGCAGAAACCTCAGGACAAAGTGGGGCTGAGCTTGGGAGGGTGGCACATGCATTGGGTTAGGTCAGCCCTGCAGGAGAAGTCACCATCTCTTTTTTAGTGCCATTTCTGAAAGAGAGAAGTTATCCCAGGGAGTGTCTCCAGACAGAGATTTGACACTGGAAAAGCTCGGTTGCAATGTAAACTTTCAAGCAGAGTGAAATGAGCCTTTTTTATCTAAAGCACTTGCTCAGAATAAAATGGCCTTGTCAGAGACTGGGCTTTATTAATTTTTATCATGTCTTACAGCTTCTAAAAAGTGTCATCGAACTTCGGCCTTTGAGTCCTGGTGCATTCATACAGCAGTAAAGTGACTGTATGGCATTTGCTGTACATTGCAGCTCTTTTTCTGAACACAGAAATTAGATGTGAGAAATAATGTGTTTCAAGTGTTACTTGCACAGTAATCACAGGTATCCCTTATAATTTAAATGGATGTCTCTGTTTTTAATCCTTTTGTAAATAGAAGGCTCATTTTTCTGTTTAAAAGGGAAAAAAATCTCCAAACAAAGCCACCTCCAAATCTACTGCATTGTTCTTCTGTTCCTTTGAATAATGCATTAGGCAATGATGTGACATTTGAAAAGTAGAGGCACCCAGACATACATACACAGTTTTACAAATAAACTTTCTTGTTTTTCCTACTTTCTAGCAGCATGAAATCTCAAAGCAATACAGGCTGTTCATGACATACATGCACGTCACTAATCTTGGCAATAAATTAAGCATTCCTCAGATCCTGTTTTACTCTTTGTGTTAGCCACAACCATCTCCTTTGTCATGAGAGGCCTGCTGAAGGTGCAGTTTCAATTTTACTACTGTTTTTAGTCCTCTAAGACCTTGGAGCAAGTCACACAGTGCTTGCATCAAGTGCACAGTGACATTTTTGTTTACATTTCTTGCAGATGAGTTTAGGGAATATGCTGCTGTTTGAAGAGTACTTGTAAGATACAAAGGGCTGGAACCTTACGGTCTTTTTATCTCAGGCAAAATCAAATGTACTCTCTGCTACTCCAGCCCTGCAACAAGGAATGAGAAAATGAAGGAAATTCCAGGGCATTGCTTTGAACAACAGGTGTTAGGTTGCTGTGTCTTTCCCAAACAGATGTTTTAGCTGCAAAAGAAACAGACCAAATGCACATACCCCAACTCTGGAAAAATTTGAATCTGTATTTTTAAATGCATGGAGTTATTTTATTAATACTGAAACTACTTGAAAACTAATTGTTATAGATGCTGTGAACTCTCTTGGGTATATTGCTTATGTTTGCTGACAGATTTCCTTAAAAGCATTGGACAGCATTTTCCTTCATAGTTTCTTTAATGCACAGGTTTCTAATAGCTGCAAAATTCTCCAAGTAGTAATGAAATCTTCTCCTTTAATATTTTCTCCAAAAATAGGTGTAAATTCTATTAATCATTAGAAAATTATAATAAAATGAGTCCCTTTGCCCAGCTGGCTTTCCTGGGAACTAAATGAGGTTGTTTTAGACAGAATAAAGTTTTTCACTCCTGTAGTGCCAGTGTGAATGTGGTTCATCATTCTTGCTACCTTAAAAATTTGTTACACTTCTGTTCTAGGCTTCATGGACCTTGAGGTAAATTATGATGTATCAGATGTCATTCTTTTTCACAATTCCTATAAAAATATCTAGTTAACTATGCCTGAAAGAATTTTCAATGGGAACAAAAAAGTGAACCTTTTTTCTTATGCTCCTATTGGGGTGTATTCTAATAAGTGTGAGATCATCTCTGACCATTGCAGGTTAAAGAGACTCCTCACAGCACAATAGCCATGATTAAACTGTGTGTGCCAGTTTTGCTCTAGTGGAGTACCTAGGAAATAACTTCCTTATTACATAGGATGTATCTAAATGCTGAGTTGACTCTCTGCATTGTTTTCATGACTTTCTGCCTGAATCTCTTATTTAATGGTTCCAATAGGTGACTTTGATCCAGTGCTTCAGGTGTTCTCATGGATCCAGCACAAACTTTTTGTTGCAAAAGAACTAATTTAACTAACCCAAAACAAATCCTCAGTTGGAAAGGTTTATGTTGCATAGTGGAGAACTGAGCATTCAGGAGCTCCTTTGGCTGTGGTTTCATCTGCGGCTGGCACCACAGTGTCCAGCTGTGCAGCTACTCAACAGTTTGAGGCTGGTTTTCTTTTTTTTTTTTTCCCCTTTAAATGCTTCCATTTCCTCCCTGGAACAAAGTGGGAAATATTTTGAAATCTAATAATTTGACAGTATGGTAAAATGCTACTTTTCCCCAGGAGAAGGTCTGCAAGGCTCTTCTCATTTGGACGGGAGCTATCTTTCAGAGAGAACCCCAGAGCCCTTTGCTCAGCAGCATCTGGCAGGCTTCAGTGAGGTTCAGAAGCCATTCTGCTGAGCCTTGGTCTTGTAATGCATCACTTATGCTCTTTAAGGCAGTCTCATAAATTATTGGTACACTGCATGTAGATGGTGTTTCTTGTCCTTAAATTGTTAAGCCATTTACTGTACTGGCT
The DNA here is from genome assembly GCA_013399835.1 of Leptocoma aspasia. NCBI lineage: Eukaryota > Metazoa > Chordata > Aves > Passeriformes > Nectariniidae > Leptocoma > Leptocoma aspasia. Next base: position 718,843 of record VXAX01002831.1, read on the forward strand.
CTCCAGAACACATCATGGTTTTTTCATAGTTGAGAGGGGGAAACTTAGATAGAATCTCAGTATGCTGTACTGAGTTTTGCTAATATTGAAAAATTGATGTAGGACTTGGACTAATATTTTAGATTAGTACTGTCTACAGTAAAATGCAGAACTTGGGAATTAGAGTTGCCACACTTATATTTTTCATGTGAATGAAAAGCCAACCTTGGCTTCATAAAGCCAGAAATTCCTTGCTGTCCTTGGGGGTAACTCCTTCAATTTGTTGAGGATGATAATAAAGAAACACATCCTGCAATTCCTTATTCAGAGTGCTTAGGGGAATGGGCTAGGCATTGGGAATTAAGATCAATGGTTGCATATGGAAAACATGCCATGAACCAAATCATCCTGCAGTGCATCACCTACTCCATATAGATTGTAGAGGTGTACACTTCTGGATGGGAAGGAGAAGAAAATGTGTGTCAAGACACCACCAGGTATAAAAGCATACAGAGATTAATAACATATTATTAATCTCTATAATATTATAGCTATGGGGTTTTGCACGTGTGTCCTGTATTTTTCACAATAATGCTTTCATCTCCCAAAAAGCAATGATCTCAGTGCTTAAAATGGCATTTAGGAGCATGAATATAGTTTAGTTTTTTTTTTTTTTTTACCGTGTATGTCAACTTGTTTTCTCAGCTCCACATATGATATAGCCTTGGTTTCTACTGCATATTAATATCACCACATGTGAGAAATAAAAGCCAAAGAAAGGATAAGGGCCTTTTCCAAGACCACACAACAAGTCAGTAGCAGAACTGGAATGAAACCACAAGAATTCCTGGCTCCTTATTAGATTTTTAAGGCATTTTGGAGGGCCTCATCCAGACATGTAGAGAATAGTTTATGTAGAAAAGTAAATTTTAAACGCGTCCAAAGGGTGATTTACACTAAGCTCTGTTCTATGGTACGGTATAAACAGGTGTTTGATGGTGCTGTCTACCTGCTGGCACTCTTCTGATTGATTTTTCCAGCCCCATTTGGTGGTTCTGTGCTTCTGGTAATAAAGCAAGGCAAGGTAAAGAGGTCAGTAGTAGCTACAGTAAATGGTTAAAACACATGTCCTTAGTAGCATTCTCACAATTTGGTTCTTTAGGGGGGTTACTGTGGAAGACAGGACACAAAGCCCAACTACATACCAGTGGTATTGGGTAGGTGGTACAGAGAAAAAGTTCTTTTGTAACTACATTCAACAAGTAATGGGCATTGTGTCTCAGAAGCAGAAATGAACATAGATGCTGCTGGGGCTACAGCTGTTTATTGAGACAAAGGATGATGAAAACAGCTTGTTCAAAACTTTTAATCACCTCTGGTGATCTTGAATATGGGAATAATAGATTTGTGGGGGTGGGCAGGGGTGGGAGTAAATGCTCAGCATCATATGCCTTAGAAGAATATTCACAGTGTCTTCAAAAGCCTTCTATTTTGAATCTAAAACATTTGCATTCATTTACATCAGGACAAAATTATATAAAAAGTGATAACTGTCTTTTATGTCCACTCTCAAACGGTATAATGAAAAAACCAAGGAGAATTAGCCCTATCATTTCTTTCTTTATTGCTACTGAGTTCTTAAAGCAGTGGTATACAGGAGACTCCCCTAATTAAAAGCAAATAAATACACAGAGAACCGAATGATGGCACCATTTGGAGTATCCCTGTGATTTGGAAAGCAGATTGGAAAGTTTTGTAAAGTTTAACGAGCTGGCCTCTTTCTCAGTCTGCTGCACAAGCGGCCTGGGAGCTGGTGTGCTGTCACGACAGAACTGCTGTGTGCTTGGCCAGATTCACTGAATACTGAATTTATGCCTTACAGCTACTTTTTATTTTTTCTTTTTGTAACAGCAGCAAATTTAAACTGCATCCTAAAGTTTGAGACAGTCAAGCATGAGATTCTTCCTGCTACACTTTTTACAGACTCTTAACTCAGATGCCTTTCAACTGGGAAAAGGAAATCGTATGTTGTTTCTGGCCTGGCCTACCTGGCAGTAACCAAAATGAGGTCAGAGAACTCAACGTTTGTAATAATAGATGGATTTTAAGTAGTTCATGCCTACTTTTTTCTTTTTAACTGAGTTTTGATTGTTAATAGAGCAAAATAGTTCAGTCAAGCTACTAAAAGCAGTACTGCTCCCAGGATTTTTAGTTTATCTGTATTTTACAAGAGCATTTTAATATGTGATTTCCTTTGCCATGCATAGGGAGAGGATTTTTTCATCTGTGCCAGTCCTTTACTGGGAGAACTCTTAGCCAACTTCTCTTTATTCTTGAAAGACCAATTCCCTTCCCCAGCTGCTGAAGTTCTAATGCAAATGCTAGCTCAGCGCTGGCAGGCTCCCCTTAGCGGGAATGCATTCCTTCCTTTGTGGGGTTTGACACTGGGAGAGCAACTGGTGCTCTGGGCTAGTCCCAGAGGATCGATAGCTCTTCCAGGGGGATGCACTTTGATGGTGAGAAAGTAGCCTGCTGTGTTAAGCTGTCCAGATGATCTGGTCAGAGTTTGGATTGCACAGCCCACTCTTCACCAGGCCAAATACCTGTTTCTCAAGACCCTGACCAACACAGTGGAAGGAATTTTCCTGTCAGAAAAAATATTCAGAGAGTTATGGAAAATTTTGCTGTGAGAAGTCATTTGTTACTTGTATTCATAAACCTAAGCTTTATCAATATCTCTTCAGGAATTACTATTTTTTCTTGGTGAGAGGTCATGATCTTTTATGCCAATAGTAAGTCCTGTGAAGTGAATGATGAAGATAAGGAACTATATAGTATTTGAAATGACAGTTTGCTTTCATGCATTTGGGAAGTTTTTATCTAATTTAATCTAGAAAGGGAAATTATAGGAAGTAGAAGTAGCTGCTGTAGCTGAAATGTCAGTTGTTCCAGTTATTTCATCTTGGAAAGTTTCATACTTCCTTGACTTCAATACTGAAGTATGTATCTGAAATATTTTTTCTGTTCCTTCTTTTTTTAATTGGAATGTCAAGTCAAGAGTCTTGTATGACTGGAACAAACTGTTTCAGTATAATCACATTGCAAGCTATATTTATCACCTTCTTTAACTGTTGAGATTTTATAGCAACCAAAGTTTCCCTGCTCAAAATCCTAACAAATGTTCAAAAGATGTATGATACAAGATTTTAAATCTGTGTTACAATTTTTTTTTAAAGAAAGAAAATGAAAAGCCTCTTCTAGGGCTGTGACAGTTTTTGAACTTCCTATGAAACAGTAAAAATAAAATAATCTTGAGGTTAGGTATCAGGGCCTAGATCTTCCTTCAGCAGTCAGCCAGAGCAAGGTACCATTTTTTGCTTAATTTTACCTTGTGATACCCAAACTCTCAAACTATCTGAATTCAAGTAGGTCAGAAAGCAGAAGTTGCATTTGGGACCTCCTCCAGCTGAGAAGCAAACTGGATCTAGGTCTTCTGCTTCCTGCTATACTGGGCTTTCAGGGGAATTTTGGCCAGGATCTGGAAGCTGTACTACTTTTCTGGGACATCTATGCTTTGAAAAGAAAGCTGCTATGTCTGCATTTTGAGAGAAACCTAATTTTTTTGGGACAGCTTAGTTAAGTACAGAGCACAGCTATCCTAAGGGTGGTTGGGATGCTGTTCTGCCCAGTGCCCAGGCTGGCCAGGGGTCGAGAGCAACTGAAGCACTGCTAACCTTGGACCAAAGAAGATGTGGTTTACACAAAGACTGACTTCTGTGCACCTGCAGCATCCTCACCCAAAGGAAGGCACTTGGTGAGCTCTGGTGCCGCTTAGATTGTATGGGAGTTCAGGAAAACTTGCTTTGAAGATTTGAAATTTGGAAAACTTTAGTTATTTATATTCTGATCTGTGATTTGACTGAGTATTGGATTTCCCATGTTGTGCAAAAGAATTACTCATGAAACCATATCCCAAATTACTGTATACCCCCTTACCTCTTAAGTAGTTTTTATGCCAACCTGGGCATGAGTGTCTGCAATCGCTGTCTCTTCCTGACACAATATTCTTACAACAATTTAATCTCCACAAACTGTGACTGCAGAGCTCAGAAGTTTTGCCATGCCTCTGGAATGCCTTCTTAAAGCAGACTTGAAAATGCATCATATGATTACTGTAATTTCAATTAATGTTACTGTTTGGGATATTTTGGATCTGATCCTCATTTTCTATGGATTGAGGAAGTTCAGGACTAGAAGGGGCAAACTCATCACCACACTGAAGTGCACATATAAGAGAGTCAATATATGTAGCTTTAAAGCATTTTCTCCAACATGCCTATAATTTTCAGCACATATTGTACACATATTACCTTTCATTATGCGCTAATGCTAGTTTTCCTATAAGGAAATTATGTGACTTTGAAATAGAAACAGAGGTGTAACCATTAGGCTGGGGACAGATGTGCATTGGGGTCTTCAATATTGCTGCAAACATACCGAGAAGGCAGGCTGGACTGCAGCAAGCTTTCTTGCATGCAAAGTTGCTTTGATACTTCTTTTTAGAGTGAAGCATGGGAAGACTTGCACTCCCAGATTTTGCATTTTAGATAGGCTGGATAGAGCTCTTTTTAAAGGCAGGCAGGAGACGTTGTCTTGCACTCTGTGGGTATTGAGAGAGGTGGATCAGCTGTGCTGGATGGCAGTACATTGCTGGACTTATTTGGCTCTTGCTGGCAATGTACCTGGAGCTGCTTGGCACATTTTGCCTAAAGATTGTATTTAGCCCATAATGGTTTGGCTAGTAAACCGTTAGTCCTGTGGTAGGTGACACTTTAAAACCCTTAATGAGATGTCAGGTGAATTGCAGGGGTTGGCACTGATGGATGGGGATGCTGAAGCACTGGTGAGGTGCTGGGGCAGGGCTAGTGAGGTAAAGGCCTTGTTCAGAGCTTCCTTTCGTTTAAGCAACAAAGCTGTAATTACATAAACAGAACTGCTTCAGCCAGCACAACGTGTCATTATGGATTTTCCAGCTAATCTGTCCATTCATCTTAATGGTGCAGAACTTGTGCTTCATGTCACTCTCTGCCTTTGTTCCACTCCTTCATCTCTTGAAACGTCTGTCATGAAGAAAGTGTTTATCTTGAATTATGTGTTGAAGAAGGTTAGAGAGCACACTTCTGAAGCTTGGCATGAAATTTCCTAAACAAACCTTGCCGGTTGCTTCGTGAAAATAACAGAGGTATGGATTTCAGATTAACATTGTGCATTAATGTTTTTGTAAGCACTTAAAAATAACGGCTGTGGTGTTGGTGACTAAAGGAATCCTGTTGAAATGCATGTGACATATGCATTATTAACAAATCAGCTTATTCATTGTAATTAATATTATTATGATAAATGTTATCTTAATGCCCAATGATTAACAGTTATTACAGAGACTTTTTATTAACTGAAACATTTACTTGTATTACATTTAATTTAATACAGCACAAGATTTAAACACTTTTCTACTTGGATGTTTTTGTATTGGGCTAATGCTGGTATTGTGTTGCTGTACAAACACTTGCAGAACACCCGTATGTGGGGAAGTGGAGAGTGCAGTGTGAAGGCTCAGGGACCTGTCGGAGCTTGAGGCACAGAAAGGATTATATTAGAAACAGCAAAGAGTCTCTGAGCCACAAGCAGCTCACACAGCTGTGGAGTGAAATTATTTCACCTTAGCCTCTCTGCTTCTCTTTTTCCAATAGCTGTCTTCAATTTAGGATGTGATCTTTTCCTTACCCTTCAGTAAGAGATGGTCTCTGACGAATTTCTTTGAATTTCATGTAGCATTTCAATTCTTTTTCTGTAGCCAGTTGTACCTATTCTAATATGACAGTTGTTTTCTTAAATTTGATATA
>VXAX01002832.1:0-24151 GCA_013399835.1 Leptocoma aspasia
AAGAGAAGAGAAGAGAAGAGACCTGTGGTGATGGTTCCTCCTGCCCCATGAAAGACCTCCCAGGCCACAGGGGTGGCTTTGGCACAGGAGCCAACCCCTTGGCACAGCCTTTGCCATTGGGGAGGGATGGGACACGAGGTGCTGGCACAGCAAGGTTTGACCTCAAGAGCTCATGAAGAAGTTTCTGGGCTCTGATCCCAGTTCACTTTTTGTCCAAGGACGTCTGAGGCCCTTTCATCCAAGTTTGGTTTGTGTGGACACATGACAAGGGTGGGCTGAGGAGGGGGAGAAAAGGGAAAATACAGCAATTCCCAATTCCTGCTGTCAGTTCTTCCCTTCCAACCAGTGTCATGTTCCCACCCATCTCCTCTGCCTCCACCTGTAACAGGTAGAGGCCTCTAAAGGCTGGAAAATTTAGGGTCAAACCAATTGGTTTTTCATGGAGGGAAGACTCTTTATCAATTAACAAGTGTGTCTTATGGAAACAAGATCTCCCCTGAAGGAAATTTTGATTTTGCTAAGAAATCACTTATTTTCATGTTAAGATGTTAAGAATTTGGGGAATAAAACATGCAAAACATCCCTTTTGGACCAACACAGAAACATTAACTTTTCCATGTTGATTTACATAGGAAAAAAAAAAAAAAAAAGAATGTATTTCCACAGATCTAACCGGATAAAACAATCCTCTGGTGGGTAAGTAACTTTTTATGTCTTTGATTAGTGATTAAACCATACACAGTTTGTTTTTTTTTTTCCTGACAAAAATATATCTGAGTAGGAAGCTCAGAATGTCAGCAGTTTGGCTTTCATATCTCTTTAGTAAAGGACTGAAAAATGTCATGGGAAGAATCAGTGCCCAGAAGCCACCCGTGACCTGAAGCAGCACTTCATGCATGGGTGAAATGACTTGTAAATGGCCCACATGTCTGCATTTCCAACAGGGGCCTTTCCCAATAATATTCCACTTGGTAAATGACTCTTGCAGAAATTAAGTTAGAGCAAATTGGTTTTTTCCCCTTTTTTTCTCTGTCTCTCCTGACACACTTTGCACCTTCTGCAGAGGACAAGGAGGTGTCAAACGCACCTGCAATAAGGTGGCTTTGAAAAGATTGGGAAATAAATTGCTTGAGAAGTGGTTTTCTCTTTCAAACTTTTGTGCTGTTTTGGAGTTTGGTGGCTTTTGCCCTGATGTGAGCTCCTCAGGAAGCTCCCACATGGGATCCATCAGCATGGCTCAGATCACCTCAGTCCAGCACCTGGAAAAGCTGAGGAATGGGAGATGGGAACAAGTGTGGAGCAAAATGCAGACCTTGTTCCCTCTGTGCTGCTGTGCAAATGAGAGTTTGTGGTGCTGCTTCACCTCCTGCCATCCCAGCACTAAAACTTTCCCTGCTGTGCCAGCTGCTCATGGATATTTGGGAAGAGCTGCCATACCCTCTTGTCCCAGACCTCCACCCATGCAGGCTCTGAAAAATGCTCTTTTTCAGCCTTCAGGATGCTCCTGGATCTTTCAAAAGGAGATCCAGGCAGGTGACTGGGCTCTGAAGTGGCCAGTGGTCAGGGGAGATGGTGGCCCAGCAGCAGCACTGGGGACATCATGGAGCAGCAGCCAGTGTGGCACAGCTGGGATTGCAGCAGGAAAAGGAGCTTTGAGGATGAGATTTAGAAGAGAAGATTAATTAACTGATCGAGAGGAGAAGGTTGGTTGGCTAAAGTGGAAGGGACATGAGCCATGGCAAAAATGGACCAGGATGGGAAGAACTACACTGAAAGGACAAATGAAGTGCTGAGTGGGTGAGAAGGAAAAAATGCAGCTCCCAAAAAGCAGCTCCAAGGTGGAAAAATCTGGGAAGAGTATTGGACACGACAGATTTTTGAGGTGGAAAATAGGAATTCTGAGCTAGGAAGTCCTGAAATTGTGTCTGTGCTGTGGCACAGGTGGGAGCAGATGGGAAGGGTTTTAAAGGCACGTTGATTAAAAGACACATTGTCACTTGTGGAGCACAGCTGGGAATTACTTTTAGTGAGGCACTGTTCCCTCTGGTCACCTTTTTTTTTTTTTTTTCCTGTGGAAAGATGGCTTTCAGGGAGTGGCCCAGGCCCCTTTCCACTGCCAGCAGCTTTGTGTGACACCAGGATCTTCAACACCCACAGTGCCTGCGAGAGCTCAGCAGGCACTGAAAGCAAACCCTGTGGGTTTGTTTCACATCAGGACATGAAAGTTTCCCAGGAGAGGGCTTCCTTTCAGCCAGGATCTATTTTCAAGCTGCCTTTTCACAGCAATCTCACAACTCCTTCCAAGCCACTTTTATTTCAGCTTGCAAAGCTTTTAGGTGATGGCCCTAAATATAAATAAAATAGTCCTGGTTGGGGAGGAGATAACAAACTGCAGTAGTTTCAGTGATGTTCACTTTCCTTTAAACTGTGCAGAAGGAGCCCCAGCCACGTCCTCTAACGAGAAACCCTCATTAAAAGGCCTGAGGCAAGGAAATAAAGCAGGTCTCCAATCCATGCTGCTGCTTTAGAAGTTTTGGTCTTTGATAGACTTATTTTATTTGCCATGCAAAGATTGTTGGGATATTTGTGCAATAAGAGCATTGGATCTCAGGTGGGCTTTGCAGTGATTGCAGGCAAGAATCCACAGCCACAGAGGGGTTTTCTCTCTCCTGGGGGAAGCAGCAGCTCCTCCCGTGCCCGTGGTTGATGTGGCTGCTCAATCCCAAAAGAAATGGCTCTGGGAAGCACGTCCCAGTCTCCTGAGCCAGAGGTAAAACCAGCAGGGAACACTTGAATAAACACAAGAGCAGAGCAGTGTATTTTCAGCAGCATTCCTCTTTGAGAAGGATCGTTCCATTAATTGCATTACAAGAATGTTGGAGATTGGCAGCCACTCTGCTCGGGGGCTTTTCCAGGGAGAGGAGCAGGAGGAAAAGGAGATCACCTGGCAGAGCAGGGATTTGGAGTTAACATGACAGAGTGGGGCTGCTCCTGCCTGCCAACCCCTCTGGCTTGTGGGTGTCACATTTACTTTTGCAGATTTTCAGCTTTGGTTTGTTTGCGCTGAATTTCCTCTTACGGGTTTTTACTTTAACTGTCGTAGGCAGCTGGAAACAAGAGGGTAGATTATGGTGGGAGGGGAAGAGTGTTCCCTTTGTATTTGTTGAAGTGCACAGGGAGCAGATTTGTGTAACTTCTGGAGAGGAAGAGAAGCAGCACCAGCAGCAAGGGTTGGTAATAACCCCACCAGAGGGTCCGTGGTGACTTTCCAAAATGACCATGACTTTGGGAGCAAGATGAGGAGATATCCATCTCTTTTTCCCCTAAGCTATGTGGAGACAGGTGTTGGATGGAGCAGCCTTTCTTAGCTTGGACTGTGGGCTCTGGAGCCTGTAAAGGATTTGGATATTGGAAAGTCACGTGTGGCAGGAGCTGGGTTTGGGGTGCTGAGGTCTCTGTACAGCTCACAGCTCCTAGCAGGCTCCAGTGTGCTGGGAAGAAACACCTGCAGTGGCCAGGGGTGTAGCTCCAGGCTGGATTTTTCCCCATGAGAACTTAGTGAGGCTCCTTTATGTTAAATCCCACAGTGAGAGAGGAGGCTGTGACACTCCTCTGCTTACCCAGGAGAAAACACTTATCTAATTTTGCACTTGGTAGACACCGTAGGTTTCATCTCACCCATACATTGTGATGTCTGTGCTCCAGTTTTAAACGAGCCAAGGAACACAGGCTGGCACCCTGAGTTTATTTTTTTGTGTCACAGTGGGGGTGTTGCTTGGTTTGGTAGCTTTGGTTGCCCTGAGGAAAAAGCTGCTGGGAGAACACTGTGTCTGCCAGAGCTCCTGTCTCACCTCCTCCTCCCCCTACACCTTTGGAATGAGATGATCTTTGGGTTCCTTTCCAACCCAAGCCTTTCCATGGCATTTTGGATATAAGAGATCTCTCACCCACACTTTGCTGCAGGTGTCACTGAAACAAATGTCTGAATAAAGCCATGAGGTGCCATAAGTCTCTTTGCCTAGCAGAAGATGCAGCATAAGATCCACTTTTTTTTGGATAATGCAGCAAGACACTTGAGGAAGTCACTTTGGAAACAACCTGGCTGTTGCTTACAGCAGTGTATTTCAAGTTTACAGATAATGATCAGCATAAATGTTCTTATTTCAAGGAAAATTCACTACGGGAAGGGAAGGGAAGGGAAGGGAAGGGAAGGGAAGGGAAGGGAAGCTTTCCCTTGTTGTTTTCTGCTACCAATTGGCAGAATACTGCAGAGCAGTACAGGAAAGCAACCTGTATCCTCTGCATGCACCTGTGTCCTCCATCCTTTTCTCCCAGGCTTGAGACTCCCCCCAGGATTTTTCCCTGCCCCAGGAGGGCTCCTCAGCCAGGGTGCTCCCCTTCCAGCTTTAGCAGGAGCATGCTGGAGCACCACTGACTTCCCAAGCATGTGTTTTCAACTGTGGATACTTCTGCTGTCCTGCCAAAGCTAGGAACTTCCAAATGAGCAGTCACAGCAAAACAAATCACAATCTCAGCTGCTGCAGGAGGTTCCAGTGAGCTGGAACTCTATTTATTATATGCTTGAGAGCCCCGGGAGCAGCACAAAGCTGTGTGTTAATACATGGGCAGGCAGAAGACAGACAAGGCAGATGCTGCATTAAGCACAGCTCATTGGAATTGGAGAGCAGAGAGGCCCTGGCCCTGCCTGTCTGAGGTGGTCAGCTTGATAGGCTCTTTAGAGAATCCCCAGGAAGGCTGCTGACACACAGGCATGACTGAAATCCTGTCTGGAAGCACTGGCAAGTGGAGCAGAGACAGATTTCTCCCACTCAGCTCCTCTAATGAACCTGCTCTCTCTCACTGTGGGTTCAGTGTCTGATCCCAGGAGGTTACCCTGGGGGAAATCTGCCTACAATTAAGTGGATTTGATGTTTAATTGCTGGACCAGAGCAGGAGGATGTGAACATGTGAAAAAGCATCAGTGCAGAACCAAGGTCTCCTCCCAGTTTTGGGTGCCTCAGTATGAGAAAGATCTAAAGCTGTTGGAGAGAGTTCACAGGAGGGACCTGAGGACAGTGTAGGATCTGGAGGGGACAAATGAGAAACAGCTGAGGTCACTTGGATTCAGCTGGAGCAGAGGAGCCTGAGGGCAGCAGGGACTGCAGCTCCTCCCGAGGGGCTGCTCCAATCTCTGCTCCCTGTGACAGGGCCAGGACCCAGGGAATGGCTGGAGCTGTGCCAGGGCAGGGTCAGGCTGAGCTCAGGGAAAGGTTCTTCCCCAGAGGGTGCTGGGCACTGCCCAGGCTCCCCAGGGAATGGGCACGGCCCCAAGGCTGCCAGAGCTCCAGGAGAGTTTGGACAACGCTCCCAGGGATGGACAGGGTGGGATTGTTGGGGTGTCTGGGCAGGGACAGGAGATGGGGACTTGATGATCCTGGTGGGTCCCTTCCAGCTCAGGAAATTCCATGGTTTTATAGTTCTACAGTACCTAAAGGGGCAGTTTTGGCCGTGCTCTGGTGACCAGCAAGGCCTTGCTCCCCCAGCCCAGAGGGATGGCAGGGACAGGGCAGTGACAGGGACACGGAGCTGCTGAAGGCAATGCTGGCTCCTCCTGCACTCCAAACTAATCCTTCAGCATCCCAATCCTCCCAGTGCTCCAGCTCTCACTCTGACTGCATTCATGCCCAGCTCCATATTAATTGCTTTCCCTCCTGTCTCTATACCTTTGCAAACACAACTTCACTGCAGGATTAAGCACCTGTCAGGACTTCAGAACTTTTGTTTATATTTTTCCCAAAACCTCATTTCAAATAGGTTACAAATGACAGAACCAAGGACTTCTGATATCCCGCTCCTTGTTCCCACTGTAATATTTCCCCCTGCATAATATGCAAGTTGTATCACCACATTTTTGTAAATTATCATCTTTGTTTGTCCAAAAACTTGTATGATCATAAATCTTGCTATGCACATAACAATGATTAAGATTAGCAGCTTGAGTTTCACCTTCAGTGCCTGCAAATTAAAGCTCAGAGGATGGGCCCAGTTAAATGAAAATGAAGCGAATTAGCTGCCTTTTATTTTGGTTAATTCTTGGAGCACATATGGTCTGTTATCTTTTCATATTATAGATACACCATTTCTGGGGCTGCACACAATGATGAATATTGGTTGGTTTCCCCATCTGGTACCTTATTTTGATTTTTTTTTTTTAAAGAAAGTTGTTATTAGCCAGTAAGGTCAGTCTGCTGCTTGTATTTTGAATTTAACTTGTTATTAGGCTATTACTTGAGCCCCTCATGTTTTCTCCCACTGGACTCACTTGAGGCTTGTGGATCTCTATGAAAAAGTGTGATTTAATGACATTTTAAAATGTAAGGGCTTTGTTTATTTGTTTTGGGTTTTTTTTTATGTTTAGTCACTATATTCTTGCTAGTAATGGATTTTTTTGCATAATATGTCCCTTAGCAAGTAGCAAGGATACTTCTGATCCATGTACAAGGTAAACAGTGGACACATACTCTACATTTCTCTACCTTGCCTCAGATGTGACATCTGCAACCCATCTGAAAAAGCAGTTTATCATTACATGTAATTGCTTTTTGAACTCCTGTGATTTAAAACAATTAATTAGTGGGGTGTTGGAAAATTCTTTCTAATAAACCTAAACATTGAGGTTTTAAATCCCCTCTCCCTGAGTCCTTCCTTGCTTGCACCAACAAAATCAAGCATAGTTACATTTGTGTATTCAGAAGGAAGATAAAACAAATTCTGTGGAAAATAAATTACAGGAAGAAAATCTGAAAGTCTTGTTGAAAAAAAAGTGTCCAGTGAATAATTTCACCCATTTCTCCATCAAGGATCAGCAGACACAAGAATACAATGAGCAGGAGCAGGCCAGAATTAATGCATTTTTATGGAGGATCTCTGTAAAAAGGGAGAAGAAGGAAAACACAGGATGGGATGGGGAAAAGGCCAAGCTGTTTTGCACATCTTTTCCATAGAACAGCCTTCCAAATCTACCATAAGTCAGGCAATTGGTGTGGGCCCTGTTTTGCAGATGGGCCAGCAGCAGCCCCTCTTCAGCTGGGCATCTCAGTCCAGATGGAGCAAACATCCTGGCAGGGGTTTTCTGCAGCAGAAGGTGTTGGTGTGGGTTTCTTTGTTGTGGTTTTTTTTTTTTTTAATCTTCCATCAGTCTTTTGGCAATGCAGCTTTTGGCAGCAATAGGTGGATAAGTAGTGATAGAGCATCTGAAATAAGTCAGATTCCTTTGTTGGATTTTATCAGAGCAGCTTCGAAGTGAATTATATCTAATCTGCTTTCTTATTTCATTGGCAACTCACTGCAGTGCCAGGAGCCCATGGAAGAAAGATATGGCATGGGGGAATTTGCTCTTTGATATCTCAGTTAATTCAATAGAACACTATTTGGTGTTTTTCATTCCATGGAATATAGACAAACAAGGAAATAGCAATTAAATATATGAAATGATGATATAATATGTGGACCTGTGAATTTTCCATTGGACATTAATTAGTAGGATCTGTCTTCTAAAATTATAAAGTATTTTCTTTAAGTCAGACTGAGAAAACAGTGAGGAGCAAGAGGCACCAGGGATCAAACTTTTGCACAAACAGAAACGATTTTTTGTTGCTGGTATAGAAAGTAAATTCACTTCTCAATCACCCTCAGCAGCAGCTGGGTCTGCTCTGCCTGTGGCAGGTGAGAGGGGTATGTTTAAGGAGTGGCAGCAGCATGGGCCGCTCTATTTAAATAAAATTGTTACTGAATTATACCAAGGAGGAATGTTAAAAATACACAATAGGAACTGTTCTTTGGCTTTAGTCCTGACTTCCTCTGACACCTTCTGCAGGGGTGTGGGTGCTTCAGGAATGTGGCACTAAACACATTGTTGATTCCTTTTCAATTTCAGCGAGACTGAATGCAAGAAAGGAGAAAAACTCCCCCAAAGGAAGCTTTTAACCTGTTCTTTTTGGGAAGCCAAAGACAGCTGTGTCACCTTGGGATTTATGTCAGCCAGTGCCACAGCCCTTCAGTGCTCCTGAGTGTTTTCTGTTCCTAAACAGACTTATCTGCTAAGATTGACCTTCTTTGGGGGGTTAGGAATTTTTATTGATTTTATTTGTGTCATGGATCTTGGTTTAGAACATGATTCCAAAAGATCTCATGATGAGCAGGGGATTAAGCCTGGCAGAACCACCTGAGAGGCACAGGGTGGGATTATTGAGGGGTCTGTGCAGGGCCAGGGGCTGGACTGGATGATCCTGCTGGGTCCCTCCCAGCTCAGGACACTCTGTGATCCTATGAAAACTGATAAGTGACCATAAACTGACCCACCACAATCAGTGCCACCTGCCACCATGGACATGTATCGGTCGTGTCTGATTTTAAGATCCCAGCTCTGTTCCAGTTGAAGAGAAAAGCCTCTCAGATGGGATGAGAGCAACCCCTGCCTCACCCCCTTGTGTTCTCAGAGAAAGGAACACAGGGGAGCACAGGGCTTGGTTTCATCTCAAGAACATCTCTATTGCCCCCCTCAGTCAGCTGCTGCTTGGACAAATAGATACCAAGAGGTCACACCTCCGTGGAAAATGGTATTGATGCTTGGAAAATATCTGGAAGCAGGAATAGGGGGAAAAACCACTTCTTTGTCATCCTTGTACACCTGTTTCTTGGCAAGGGAGAAGAGAAAGGTGTTCCACCTCAGAATGACAGAGTCCTTAAGGCTGGGAAAGCCCTCTCAGAGCACTGAGGGCAATCATTAGCCCAGCACTAACTGGAGTCCTGAAATGGGGGAGTGGGACACAGCAAATCCTGGCAGAACCCCTGAACCCAACTGGCTTTGGCTCTTCCCTCTTGCTGTGCAGAACTGGAGATGTTCCATGCTGGACTGGAGCACAATTCCACACTTCCAGCTGGACACTTGCTGGAGTTTTGCACCTGGCAAAGACCAGATTGCAAGATCCAGCTGAATGTTTCTTTTGACCAAAATAAAAACAAAAAAAGAGACTGGATATTTTTATGCAGTCTTCTCATGGAGCCTGAGCACAACACAATCAAGGGACAAATTGAAGTAGGCAATGAAATCACAGAGAAAATTAACAAACCTTTTACCTCCTGTTTGTTACTGCCAACATTCATCAGACCAAAATTTCTCTGCACATCCTCAGAATCAAACATGTTGTCTCTGCTTTTAAAAAGAAAGCATTTTATGTGTTAAATGCCTGCAATTGTTTTTTTATTTGGGGAGTTTCCTTGTGATGGATGATGCTTCAAGTCATCCTTTTATTTTTTATTTCAGTGTTATCTTAAGTTTTTTCAAAAATGTCTTTAAGAAAATGCAAATGAACACAGCTGCCTGTTGTTAAGACCTTTTGTTTGTAGGGTTTAGAGTTTGGTTAATGACTTTCAAACTTTGTGGATAGCACCAGCCTGGCTGCACAAAGACATTTCTGAGGGTAGATGGCAGCAGAGGAATTGCAAACACATTTTTCCGAGTACCCAGTGTAGGAAATTCCTCCCATCTGCCAAAAGCTGGCTACTTTGATGGAAAAGTACAAAGCCCTGAACCTTGCTAAGCACTGGAATTTGATTGTTTAGAAATATTAGAAGGCTGGGGCTTAACAGCTCTGTAAGTACAGTGTGTTTTGATGCTGTCCATCAATCCTGGTTTCCCTAACTGAGCTCCCAGCAGCTGGTGCTGTGTATTTTATTCCACCTAGAGCAGCATCAATCCAGTGGTGAACAGGAGTGGGATAATTTCGGTGCTGCCCTCACACAGCCCTGGACTGGGAGCTGCTGGGAGCTCAGCCTGCTCTCCTGGGGGGTCCTGGCAGATAAATCCCTGCCCCCTCCCTGCAGGAATGTTGTGCTGTGTCACTCACCTGGAGAGGATCCCAGCAGTGACAAAGGCACGGCTGAGAAGGATCCAAGGAAATTCAAGATGTGACAAGTTGGTCATGGAGTGGAAAGTTGATAATAAATTTAAAGGCAGGCAATAGCTGAAATGAGATTTTAAAAGTGTTGACCATCTATGTATAGCGTGTAGCACAACAGGCTCAGTTAAATGAGTGAGCAAGTGAGCTAAAAAATAAAATAATAAATTCCCCCACTCTCCCTTCCTCTGAATAATGGCTCCTTTTTGTGTGGTGTTTACAGGGATGTGTCTGAATAACTCCAAGTCTTCATTCCATCAGCAGCACCTGCCCAGGAGCCAGTGCCCCTCCCGCTCACCCAGACTTACTGGATCCCTTTGAATTGCTTTAATGTGTCTCCTTTCATCTGAACTTACCCAAATAATTGGCAAACTTTGCAACCTTGCTGCTCCTCCCCTCATCAAAAAAATATTAAGCCTGTACATTTCTGTCTGAGTATGGAAATTCTGCAGCTCCCAAGAGTTCTGTTTTTTCGGGTGATTAAAGTAAATCATTCCTTTCTGCTATTTTACCTCTTCTTGAAAGGCTGCTGAGTTGAGTGTTCCCCAGGGAACTTGACAAAAGGCATTTGAAAATCCAAATAAATTACTTGGGCTAATTTTAGCCATTATTTGTTGCTGTTCTCAAAGGACACTAAGAGAATAGAGGACTCTGATTCCTCCACATGGCTTTGCCCTCATGGCGACCCAGGCTTTGCTGGGATTGGAAGTTTTGGGCCACAGGGAAGACTCTCTCTGTTGTTTTTAGGAAAGTTCATCACTCACACAAACAAGGTGAAGTACTGAGGTGTTTTTAGTTCATTAACAGGCCTTAGGTCACAAGTCATAGTTCTGCTAATTCTGCTTGTTCTGATTAATGCTGATTAAGAGGGCAGATTTAGATTTAGATTATTAGGACGAAATTCTTCTCTGTGAGGGTGGGGAGACCCTGGCACAGGATGCCCAGAGAAGCTGTGGCTGCCTTTGGATCCCTGGAAGTGTCCAAGGCCAGGCTGGACAGGGCTTGGAGCAACCTGGGCTAGTGGAAGGTGTCCCTGCCCATGGCAGGGGGTGGAATGAGATGAGCTTTGAGGTCTTTTTCAGCTAAAACCATTCCATGATTCTATGATTTTCCTGCTAGTTCCCAGACACCAGAATTGTGGTTTGTGTGTTTTAGGTATCCTCACAGGCTTCTTTGAAGGCAAGCACAGCACCAAAGTAGGTTCTTATCAGCTGACAGTAGGCTGCCAGGACCTGTGCAGCAACCTGAACACGCACCACCAGTGTGCCACTGCTACCAGCTGCTTTGGGTTTAGCTTTTTTTTGCAGACTCGAGACTTCCAGCACTCCAGGGAATCTGACAAAAGCAGCAGGAGCAATTAGGAAATCGTTGCACACCAGAATGATTTCCTAATGACTGCTGCTTCCCCTCCCAGCTGTGGTGGCTGTGCCTTTCTGTCTGACTGGCTTTGCTTCCCAGGACATTCCAACCTGGGCTGTGCTGCAGGGCTCTGGTCATCATGGAACAAGGATTCCACAGCAACCCCTCCTAGGTTTATTGTTTTAGCAGGACACGCTCTGAGTGTGATGAGAGGACCTTCTCACTTGAGCACAAGCTTTTTTCATTTCCCTTAGAACTCAAGATCCAATTGTCCAAGCACTTCATGTTAATTTACATCCTACTTAAGGCAATGAAAACAACTCTTAAAATTGTTCTCTGTTAGCTTTGAGGTCAGTCTACTATCCAAGAAGCAATAAACATTCTCACTGCAACCTCAGACACAAACCACATTTGTTTTGTGTTGAGAGTCTTCAGGAAGCAAAACCTTTGGAGCACTCATATTGAACCCTAGAAGAAAAATTAGATTAAGCTGATCTCAAATAAACAGGAATGATTTTTTCATTTTTCTTCAATTATTTTATTTTTTCTCTGAAGGGGTGACTGACTTGAGCTGTGCCATTTTATCCCTGTGGATTTGTATTAATCCAGCCATGTAAATAAGGAAACAGTGATTAGGGAGAAATTCTTCCCTGTGAGGGAGGGGAGGCCCTGGCACAGGGTGCCCAGAGAAGCTGTGGCTGCCCCTGGATCCCTGGAAGTGTCCAAGGCCAGGGTGGACAGGGCTTGGAGCAACCTGGGCTAGTGGAAAGTGTCCCTGCCCATGGGAGGGGTGTGGTGAGATGGATTTTAAGATTCCTTCCAAGCCAAACCATTTTGTGGTTTTGTGATTCAATGATTTCCCTTTGAGACCTCCATAAAGTTGGGAATTTCGGACTAGAGCATATCCCATGTATTGAAGAACTGTAATCCTACAGCTTCTGTTGGCTTGCCATGCCCACATTAACCCAGGACACTTTCTCCATTGCTCCCTGCCCCAAGCAGCTCTGAGGTTTTTTTGGAGCTGGAATTTGTTTTCAAGGCCCTGTTTGTAGGCCTTGCAGGAAATGTATGGCCATGGCAATTAAAACTTTAAACCTCTTTCAACCTTTTGTTTTCAGCGCTTCTCTTCTAAAAATTGAAACTTTTGTTAGAAAGAATGGCCCTGATGGTGGACAGTGAATGATTTCTGTGTCTCTGCTCATCAGAGGGGCAAGGATTGGGTTGAATTTGTGTTTCATGGAAGGTTTCTCACCTTTTGGCTTCTGTGCTTTCCCCAGAGCTGAAGGCTGGACTCTTCCCTCTCAGAGTGGCAGTAGTTATTCCTCATTTAGCAGCAGATTCTCCAGTCCCTAGGGAATCTGGTCATTAGATAGGACAAAACCCAATGTCCAATTTAGCAAGCCCTGGGCATTTGCTGAGCTGCCTCTCCTGGTAGACAATGGGTGTTCCTTAGAAGAAACTGGCACCATCCTCATGCATGGCCTTGTTTCGCTGAGTTAGGACAGGTTTTATCCATTTCTCATCTCATTTATGGAAGTTCCAGGCTACTCTTGTTGCCTAATTAATACACTGCCGAGAAATTAATTAAATTGCAAAGCGTATCGATGAGGGGTGACATTCATCTCTCATAGAGCAACTGTGCTGCAGATCAGTGAGAGCCAAAATATCCTGGAAAATAGAAATGATGTCATCTGTTGTGTTGGAGGCTAATGGAAAAGCTGAGGCTGAGCCTTGCAAGGCAATAAATGAGCCAATACATGTACATAAAGATGCTTCAGTCCTCAGAGTTTCACTATCATTAAGCAAATGATTTTTCCCTTCTGGGGATTTGTATTGGAGTAATCTCAGGCGATGTGTTGGGTTATGGAAAAAGACAACACTTCAGTTTGTTCACAAACTTAAATAGAAAATCTCTTTGGTTCCATTTTAAAATGTAAATATAAACCACTTTGACATTATCAAATTTCCAGAACACAAGGATGTGGAAATTTTGAACAAGGCACTTCTTTTCATCATTGTATTGGATATGCTTCAATTTGAAGTTGAGCTTTTAAACCTTCTTCTTTTTTTTTTTTTTTTGTCAGTGACGTGTATCTTACAGTGGAGTTTCTCTAATGTCACCCTGAATTATGATCACAGCTCTCTTAGCCCCATGTGAGCATCTCTCACTGCTGGAGTTTGGTTGCAGAATTATGAAAACATTCCATAAGTTAAAAAAAAAACCCAACTGCTGATGTAAAAGAAGCAGTTGCTAATTTTCATCCACAAGTCCTGTTTTGGAAATGTCAAGTGTTTTGTTCACACCCAATTAACATCCATTGATTCTCAAACCTATTCAAAGACTTGCTTTAGCACAATGAAGAGACATTGTTCCCCCACAGAGGATGGCATTTGCACTTCAAAGAGGAAGAATATTGACACCGAGGTTTAGAGAATATTCCACATGCACTTCTCTCCATCTTTCTTATTTTAATATTTTGGATATTTTTGCCCTTTTTTGCATGTGGTGCTGCATAACTTTGGACAAACTCAGAGTGAAGATAAGGTGTGTCAAGCTATTCAAAAAGCTGGAAGATGTATTTCAGTGTTTGTTTTTTTATTTTTTTATTTTATTTTGTTTGTTTGTTTTTGTTTTGTTTTGTTTCAGTAAGATGTATTTCAGTGACATTTTCTTTGGTAAAGAATTGTAATTAAAGAAAATAATTTGAAAAAATTATGGGCTCGTACCAGTTCAGAGCAATTAGGCGAGGTAATTAGAAGCATGATGAAAGGGCTGCATGGGAAAAGGAATTTAAACCCTTGTTGAACTGTTACATCAAAAAGTGAATAAGAAAAAGACTGAATTAAAAGTAGGGCTTATAGCTGGTGGGCAAAAGATAAAGCCAATTATTCTCGAAAAAAGGAGCACTAGCTTGTTTATCTGGAGCTGCTTTCCATCCACGTAACAAGGCTCCTGAGAAAAGTTCTTGGGCCTACAGAAGGACTGGAGAGGGAATTTGGGGTTGTTTAACCTGGAGAAAAGGAGGCTCAGGGGGGACCTTGTGGCTCTGCACAACTCCCTGACAGGAGGGGACAGCCGGGGGGGTCGGGCTCTGCTCCCAGGGAACAGGGACAGGAGGAGAGGGAACGGCCTCAGGCTGGGCCAGGGGAGGCTCAGCTTGGACAGCAGGAGGAATTTCTGCATGGAAAGGGTGCTCAGGCCTTGGCAGGGGCTGCCCAGGGAGGTGTTGGAGTCCCCATCCCTGGAGGTGTCCAAGGAAGGGCTGGAGGTGGCACTCAGTGCTCTGGGCTGGGGACAAGGTGGGGATCAGACATAGCTTGGACTTGATGGTCTGGGAAGGCTTTTCTCTCTTACTGATTTTGGGATTCTGTAGAAAAGGGCCTGGAGTGTCAAGACAAGAGAGAATGGCTTCAAACTGTCAGAGGGTAGGTTTAGATGGGATATTGAGAAGAAATTCTTGGCTATGAGCGTGGGGAGGCCCTGGCACAGGGGCCCCAGAGAAGCTGTGGCTGCCCCTGGATCCCTGGAAGTGTCCAAGGCCAGGCTGGATGGGGCTTGGAGCAACCTGGGCTAGTGGAAGGTGTGTTGGAATGAGATGGGCTTCAATGATCCTTCCATCCCAAATAATTCCATAATTCTATGAATGTGGAAGTAGAAAATTCGCTGCCAATTCCCCTCCTTGATCCCGACTTACTGGTGTTATTCTGCCAGAAGGGGAACACTATCAGCCTTTCCCAGGACCCCTTCCCAGGTGGGTGAAGGGCACAGTTTCCCAAAAGAAGAGCATGACATAAAGATAAGCAACTTTGAGGCTGGTTGACAAAGCTGGAGACTGAATCAGCAAGTGGATATTATGAAATGGATGGGATGAGCAAGGAAATGAGCCTGAGGTCTGGTTTTTGTACCAGGAATGATTATTTTCCTTTATAGGGACCTATTCCCATGACCATACACAGTGCATTAAGAACCAAAAGATGAGCCCTTTGGAATTCAAAGGACCTATATCCTGAAAACCTCCCTCTGTGAGGAAAGCATGAAAAAAGCCACAGTGGGAGGGAGACACATGAATTGTCACAGCCAGGAGAAAGGACCTCTGGAGCTGTGGAGGCATTGGGACATCACCACTGCCACGGGACTTCTGGTGATGGTGGTGATGTAGGATTGATTTGTGACTGCTGTGTTTGAGTAGTGCTGCCCTAGAAGCAGCCATTAGACATGAGCTGTCTGTCTCCTCGGGTCATCAGTGGTTAATTGATAATCAGATCCACTTTCATCCCTACACCACAACAGAGCCTGACAGCAAAAGGCATTTCAGACTATTGATTTAATGAGGGGACAGAACATTTCCTTAATGACCACAAATGGGCAGATTATTTAAATCAAAAGCTCTAATAAAAGTCCCCTCTTTGTAACAACACCACAAACAAATGTTGCCCTGGTAATCAACTCAGGGGTAACACAGCAATAAAGCAGCTTAATTGTGCCCTGAGTTTTGTCATCCATCTCCAGGCCAGAGAGCACCTTTAGGACAGACTAATCTGCACTCCAGATCACCCAGCAAGGAGCTCCCAGGATAATTCCTCTGTCAAGCACCTCATCTGGTTGGAGATGGAGGAGCTCATTTGGGAGCCTGGGGAGCTCAGCTGAGCTCTAGCAATTTCCACCAGGAAACTTCCAGGACAGACTAAGCACAGTCCAGGTGAGGATTTACTTCATCCTCACACATGCCTGTGCAGAGGAAAGCTCTCCTTGCTTCCATTCCTGAGCACATGGATGGAAACCAGGCTTTAATCCCATAGAAATAATGTCTATGCCCATGGCAGGAACTGATATTTCTATATGGGATTTTTAAAAGCAGGATAAAGCGCTTTATCAATAAGATTGTACTGTAGCATAAAAAATATATATTTTCCTCACAGAATCCCAGACTGGTTTGGGTTGGGAGGGATCTTAAAGCTCATCTCATTCCAGCCCCTGCCATGAGACACCTTGCACTAGAATGGAGATGGCAACTTCAGAAAGAAGGAAAGGACTGGGCTCTCTTGGTTTTTTAATTCCTTACATTTTCCTTTCTTAGCCCATTCTGTCTTGTCTTGTCTTGTAAGAGTAGTTAAAAGCAGGGATTTAAAACCTTTATTCCAGTTTCCATTAGCACTTTGATTCTTTCCCACTAATCCCATATTTTTAGTGGCATTTAGAGCCATAGTGGAGTACAGCAACTTTAGTGTAATTAAAAAACAATTTAGGAATCTGACTTGTGTGTTTTAGTTTGTTTGTTTTTTTTTTTTTAATATATTTTCATTTCTGACCTCCCTCTCTACATATTCCTTCTCTTCTGAGGTGAGCCTAGCTCTGCTCCAGGCTTCTGAGCAGGGCCTTTTGTGTATTTTCTGAGGAATACCAACTTTTCTAACCCATTCTCCATAACACATTCCTCATCACTGACCCGAAGCATCACCTACCCAGCAAGAGCTCTTTCCAAATTCTCTGCATAGACTTCCTTGCTGTGACAGTGTGAGAAACCAACAGGCTCCACGCTTTACTGAGGTCGTCAAACAACAATTAAATCTCAGATACTTGAGCTGCTGCTGACTTCTGATGGGTTTGAACTGGTGGCCTTGGGGCAGAGCTCACTGTCAAGCTCTCTGAGCTATCTCCTGTTTTGTTTTTCTTTGTTTTCTACTTGTTTTCCTACTTTCGTGACAACTCATGAATAAAAGCAGAGATGGGGGAAAAAGCACAAAAAGATATGCCTGGAACTACAGAAAAACAGAAGGTAATTTAAGGGTTTTTTTCTTCCCAGAAGTCAGAAAAAATGATGAGAAACCAAATGCTCTGAGCAATCCAGCTTTTAAATGATTGATACTTTCTCCAGCACCCTCCTGAAGAGACAGTGGTAGAAGGCGATTTAAGATAACTTTGTTCTTCTCATGGGAAATCAAAATCTTTTTCATAAGAATTCTACCCCACCTCTTTTGATGTGCTGCTGTGAACAAACATCCAGCTGGCATAAGTTTGCAACTGGAGTGAAATTAGCAGAATTGGGTGGTAAAAATGAGTTGGAAATATTATTTTATTATTGTTATTATTATTGTAATATCATCACTATCACAATTATCATTATAATGCTATTAATTATTTTATTTATTCCTTTAGGGATAGAAATACTACACTACTGCTTAGGGTATTGAATGTAATTCTGGGACAGAATTTCATGTTGGCATCATGTTGGTCTGAATGTCATTATTTATCAGGGATTTCCCTGGCACAGGGAGGGATGGCTGCAGGGAGAGCTCCAGGCTCTTCAGTCAGCCCTTGGCCAACAGCTCTGCCTCCCCAGGAGAGCCTGGAGCTCCTGCCCAGTCATTCTTTCTTGTGCTGGAGCTGGGGAATTCAGCACTCCAGGGGGTGCTTTCCTACTTCCAGAAGGTGAAACAACAGCTACAAAAAAAACCCCAAACAAACCAAGCCAAACCAGACCCAAACAAACAAACAAACAAACAAACAAAAAAACCCAACCCAACAAAACCTAAACCAACAACAACAACAAAAAAAAAAGAAAACCACAAACCAAAACCCCTCTATTTTCTGACTGAAAGAGTTATTTCCTCCAACAGAAGCTGATTCCTGAGGCAGCCAGAGAAGCTGCACACCAGGACACTGGGCTGAGGGAACAGATGAATTTCTCATTTATGCTTCCTCTTCATCCTCCCACTGTCCCCATCATTAACAGCCCAAGCTGTCACCATCCATGATTTTGCATTTCTTTCCATCTCCACAGGGCTTCCAGATGAAATCCTGGCACCACTGACCCTGGGGTCTCTGGGATGGTGCAAAACACCCTCAGTCCTCCGCGGGGTAGGCAGCAAAGGCTGTGTCAGGAGCTGCTTTGGCTGGATTACTTCATAGGATAGATTTGTTCATTATTATCAGCCAAAACCTCAGTGCATGCACTGAAAACCTCAGTTTGTGTAGCCCTCAATGATATGAGCTGGAGTTCTTTGACATTTCCACAAGTTTTTCTGTTTCTGGTGGAATAAAGTCAGATCTCAGCAGCCTGCCTGGTTTCTGTTAAAATTTAGATCTATTGGCAAAGGACACATTCACCTCTTGTCTCCTAAACTTCCCCTCTGTGACTTATAGGATGTTAATTTTTAACTACCCTGCTGAGCAGCACCATTCATAATAAATATGATATGGAATAAATGCATTACAATTTATTTTTACTGGCATGTTAAATTATGCTTTTATAGCTCTGGTTGCTCCCGTGCCATGAAGGAAAACTAAATTTCCAGTGAAGGTACTTAAGGGTGCAACATTTTCTCTACATGGCAGATGTTTCCTCTTGCCCAGATACTCCTTTGTTTAATTACAGTTGCAATGATTTTTAGATATAGGTTTGAGTCACTTTGCTGCTACTTTGCTGCTTCTGCTGCAAGAGGGGCTTTCCAAGAGTTAAATTCAGTTTCAGTATATTGTAAAGTTTACAACATTTAAAGGAAAGTGCCATTCCAGGAAGGTACACATTTTCATGTTCAGTATTTTTGTCTTCTTTGACACAACTGGTACAGAATTCTGTTGCAAGCCACGCTCAGGTGAGCTGCGTCATAACTCTGTTTATATTCAGCTGATCCTGCTCTCTTCTCATTAGACTGAGATGTTATGACAAGTTATTGTAAATCTGTGTTTGCTCATCTTGAAAAGGAGAAATGAGAGTCTGAGAGTGCTGTTAAGTAATTTGAAATCACCCAACCACTTTCGTGCTTGACTGGAAGGAACCAACACTTCCCGCTTCTACACGTGTCCTGCATTGATTTATTTTTGAGGTGCTGCCATTGGTAGGGAAGGTTGGTTTTGAAAGGGGAAAGACTCTGGACACTTCTGGGGGTGCCCACAGGAAGGACATTTGGGAAGGAATGTTCCTTACAACACAAGTAAGAGGGGGTTTTACCCAAAACACTGATCAACTCCTTTCAGACTCAAAGGTAAAGTGCAGCCAAACAAAGAGCAGGGCACAGACCCCAAAATGCTGAATTTCTGCAAGTCTTGGGAAAGTCAGTGACAGTGAGAGACCTTTGTGAGTGAGAGGCACTGTGTGACCTCAGCACCTATCAGCTCCCAAAAATGCAGCCACAGAGAAGTTGTGCAACCCAAGTCATAGAACAGCTTCATTAGGTTTGTACAGTCTGTGTTTCAAAATATAAACCAGCTTCTCAAACGATTTAAGTTAATTCAGCCTTTTTGGTCATGATAGGAACTACTGCATCCTGGGAGGTTTTTACAGGAGGGTTGTGCTGCTCGGGGAAGCTGCTGAGTTCTTGGAAATATGGCTTTAAGCACTCTTAAAATTCTGGTGCCACACAAACGGTAAATCAAATGCAAACCTTGGTGGCTCCTTGTCATAAGCTGCCCAGAACCCTCGGTATTGATAAAGTCCAGCCAGGGATCTCTGTCTGTTCAGTCCACTGAGGAATATGTTGATATATTGAAATTGTTCCTGTCCTTTACAAGCTGCCTTTAGGTTGGGAATTGTGCAGGAGGGCAGAATTGGGGCTGTGTTTGTGTTCAGGGGATAATGTTCAGGTCAGCCCCATCCCGTGCTGGTGCCTTATCCCAGCCCCACACACTTGTGAGCCACTGAGGTTTCCTTGCACAGATAAATCAATTTTTCAAGGACATCCTCTGAGCTGAGGAAGGCACCACACAAACATCACTTTCACAGGAGGTGTCTTTATGTCTCTCTGCAGTTTAATCTGAAGCATGACAGAATGTGCCAGCCTAAGGACACCTTATCCAGCCTACGGAGCCCTTCCAAGGCAGGAATTCTCTTGCAGGTTGTTAAAGCAGGGGGTTAACACAGATTTGTCACTTTGAGAGATGTGCATGTGCCTGTGTGTGTTCTTTCATTACTGGTCACCCTTTCTAAATCATGTTAGAGAGGGAAACTGTGCATTTCTGCCAGGATGTGATGAAGTGTCAGGTAAGGAGTTTGCAAATTGTGTTATCTCCTTCTGGAGCTCTCTAGAAGGAATTCTGAGAAGCAGTGCACCTCCTTGCTTCCTAGAGCAGAGATTTATCCAATGCAGCAGCAGGACATCTGGCCTGATGTGTCTAGATTCAGCATCTAGGAACAGTTTTCCACCAAATGGCAGAACAGTGGCATCCATTTAATCACATACAACCAGTTCCCTTCTGGTTTTTTTATTATAGCTAAAAGAATTCCCAGGCTTTTGCCTTTCCTTTTTTATCTATTTTTTCCTTTTCCTTTTCCTTTTCCGTTTCCTTTTCTTTTCTCCTTTTCCTTTTCTCCTTTTCCTTTTCTTTTCTCATTTTCCTTTTCCTTTTCCTTTTATCATTTTCCTTTTCCTTTCATCCTTTTCCTTTCCTCCTTTTCCTTTCCCCCTCCTCTTTCTTTTTCTTACTCTATCCCTTTCTCTTTTTATTTTCTCTCTTTTTTTTTTTCCTGTGGCTGACACAGATTACTTTTCATCACATATGGTCAAAAAGAAAGTCTTCCAAAATATTAATAATTTTTTAGGTTTTTCTCTGTGTATCCAAGACCTATTTTCTTCACACTGGAATTCATAGAATCCCAAAATCCTGAATGATTTGGGTTGGAGTGACCCCAAAGCCCATCCAGTGCCCCCCCTGCCATGGGCGGGGACATCTTCCACTAGCCCAGGTGGCTCCAAGCCCCATCCAGCCTGGCCTTGGACACTTCCAGGGATCCAGGGGCAGCCACAGCTTCTCTGGGCTGCCACAGCTTCTCTGGGCACCCTGTGCCAGGGCCTCCCCACCCTCACAGGGAAAAATAAATAATTAATCTCTTCCTAATCCCATAGCTAATTGGTATGGAATTTTTCCTTTGAATTCTTCTCCTCTGAAATGTTGGCATCTTGGATGTTTGACGTGAGCCATCTGCTTTCATTAGTGCTGCATTGTCTGGTCTTCCAAAAAATGCAGTGATTTAGCAGAGAATCAGCAGCACTTTGCAGAAATAGCCCAGACCCAAACCAAGAGCTGTCTCAGCTGTGGGTGGAGGGAGGTTACCCACAGCCTACTCAGAGTATGTGCAAACAGACATAATCATGAGGTAAGAGAAGTCAAATTAGGAGAATTTGCTATGACAAGTCTTTCCTGCTTCACAAATACACTCAATAAAATGCATCATCTTTATTTTAATTGTGCATATGCCTGAAACTGTGGGGCAGCCACGTGCAAGACAAGCTGAACATTTTAAATTTGACCCAAAGTGCCATTCCTTCGTGGAGGTTTGAAAGTCGTGCTGCAATTGAGTTCAGAAAGAATTGTTACATTCAGCTGTCTCTGGTTACTGCAGGTTTGGGCTGCCCCTTGTGAGTGTGGTCAGAAGGTCAAGGCTGTTTGTCAGAGCAGATTTTGACACCTGATATCCAAAATAATTGCAGCCATCCAACGCTGAACTTTCACCCTGAGACTGCCATTTCCTACTTTATTTTGGGATTTTTGCTGTGTGTTCTATGAGGTTTAGCCAGACCCACATCAGCCCAGTGCTTCCTTCCATCTCCAAATGCTGGCAAGGTTCAGTCACTGCTTGGCTTTGTGCCCACCCATTTATTGTGGAAAAAAACACTTTCCAAGGGCTGCCACATCAAGACTTAAATAATTTGGTGGGGATTTCAGGCTGAAATAATTATCATGTTCTTTGAAAACAACAACCTTATGGTCCTCTTGGCCTGGTGAAACCTGAGGTGACGGAAGTGGCAGGATGGGCTGGTGGCAGGGGTGCAGCTTCCACCCAAGGGGATGGCAGAGTTTAGGGACAGAGCTGTGCAGTTTCCACCCAAGGGGATGGCAGAGTTTAGGGACAGGACTGTGCAGTTTCCACCCAAGGGGATGGCAGAGTTTAGGGACAGGACTGTGCAGTTTCCACCCAAGGGGATGGCAGAGTTTAGGGACAGGACTCTGCAGTTTCCATCCAAGAGGTCTTCCCCAACCTTGATGACTCCATGATGAGAAAGATGATCTGTTTCCCTGTTTTTAGGTGTCATTGTCACTCATTGAGCCTCTGGGCTCTCCACTACAGGGTCCTGCCCAGTGGCCCCCTCTTTTTGCCCTCACTTGGAGCTCTAGAAGAGCCACAGGAACAGCAGTTCCATTCCTGAGTCACCAGGAACCCGTGACAAAATCTGCTTTGGTGGTTTCTGAGGCGGGAATGGAGGCTGGGATGTCTCTGCCAGTTTTGACATTCCAGAGTTGCTGTTCCAGGTGAGAACTAAATAAAGGGTTGGTTCAGCAGCTTTTACTCAGCTGGAATTCCCCAACCAGTGCATCATGTGCTCAATAGAGGGCTAATACCTTCTAATAAGATGCTTTTTCATTCTGCTGGATTAAGAGCAGTCAGTCAGAGAAAACTATTGAATTTTTTTTGGCTACAATAAGCCCAAAAGGCAACACTTCAATATCTCTGATCCTCCAAGGGCCCCTTTCTCATTTACAGTAAGTCCTAACATATTGCTGGAATTGACCTAACTGCACATAGATATTTTAGGGGGTCTTTGGGGATTCTTCACTGAGGAAAATTAAAATTCCTGAGGATGGGGAATGGAGAGAAGCCTTGCACTGTTTATAGATGGGTGAGGAAAATAAGAAAACAGATGTTTTTGACCTCTCCAGTCTGGGTCCCCATGATCATTACATTTTTGTAGCTGCAGCTGCATTATAGAAAACAGCATTACCTAAAAATGATACACAAAAAGAGGATCCCTCCCCTGAGTCCTGTAGCTCCTGCATTCACTAAGTGCTCATACATGTTATTAAAAGCATTTTGTGTATTCTCTAGGAGAATGTAGCGATATAAGCAGAAAAAAATTATGTTGCCAAAAGAAGAGAAAAACTAGGAGCAGCCATCAAAAAGGACATGATTTAGAGGAAACAGGAGTGAGATTGGAGCTGCTAGATTGGCAAATAAGGAAACAGGAAGGAAAGGGAAACACAGCTCTGGAAGCAGGAACTACAAGGGCCAACTCCAGCCCCACTTTCTTTGCAATATCCACCATGATTACAGGGAGTGAAAAACTTACAAATTAGCACATCTTAAAAAAAATAAAATAAATAAATAAAAATAAATAATTAATTACATAGAAATAATAAAAACGCATGTGATGCTGAGCATGTAGAAATGAGATCCCTTAGGATCAGTTAAAACAATCAACTGATTTACAATCAAATCCATTAAACTTATTTCCTCTTGATTATACAATATATATCACTTATAACAAAACCATGCAGGGAACAATCAAAGTGCACTTTTGAAGGGCTAGCACAGCAGTTCACCTGGTTTGAAAATTTCAGTTTAGGTAATTGGACAGAACTTTGCAAGCTGCCAGAGCCATTGTTGTGCCCTGTTTGCCACGTGCTCCATGTGCCCCTGCCAGGGCTACCCAGTGGGCCTGACTGGCTTGAGAGAAAGACACTGGGATTATTGTTTGGGATTACTTATTCCCTTGTGTTATAATGAGATTGGTGATTTTCTCTGCTGCTTACAACAGGATCAGCAGCTGCCTCTTCAGATCAAGCTGGCTCTTCATCCTGGAAGTGTCCAAAGCCAGGCTGGATGGGGCTTGGAGACAACCTGGGCTAGTGGAAAGTGTCCCTGCCCATGGCAGGGGTGGCACTGGGTGGGCTTTGGGGTCCCTTCCAACCTAAAGGTTTTCAGGTTTCTTTGGAAAGAGTCCCTTTGGTGTGGCTGTTGTTCTAAATAACATCCTAACTTTTATATGGCTGATGAGATATAGGAAGATTTTTCAAGGACAATTCACTACCATAATCCTTCAGATGGGAAGGGGAAGGG
>VXAX01002832.1:24184-57766 GCA_013399835.1 Leptocoma aspasia
AGAGAAGAGAAGAGAAGAGAAGAGAAGAGAAGAGAAGAGAAGAGAAGAGAAGAGAAGAGAGAAGTCTCAGGTTCCCAACTTGTGTCTCACAAAGTTTTTTGCCTGCAGCTCTTGCAGTTCTGTATAAATAGCAATTCATTTCTAATTTGAAGTGATCAACTGTGTTACATTTATCCTGTTAGAAAAAGGTAAATACATCCCGTCTTCAAATATCAAACAGTCCCAAAACCACCAGGACACTCTTTTCAACATTTCACTTTGCAACTGATGTTGCTCAGCAGGAGGTATTAAGGCATTTAAATATCAGTCCTCAGGGCTTTTTTTGTAAATTTGCAAAAAAAAAAAAAAAAGGTGCAGAACAACACTTCCTTTCAGCATAATAACCTTATGGAAGGTTTAATTGGTTCTCCAGACACCTTTGTTATTTCCACAGCCTCTCAGTTCTTCACACAAACCTGATCCAGGCATTACTTTCAAAGCTCTATTGAAATGAAGCAAAATGAAAAATCAGCAATTCACTACTTCATGCCCATTTAAAAGATGTTTTTAATGTCTTAATAGAAAGAGAAGTATCTGGGGAAATATACAGCTGTTTTACTGTAGTGAAAATCGAGTGTTAGGGAGGAAAAAGTGTTCTGTGCTATTTACCATAATGTTTTGCAAAGTCTTTAAATAGTGATTGGTGAAGAGTGATCTCAGGTAAGTGTGACTACTCCTTGTTGGAGATAAATTAACAGGCTTCATATTAATGCTAAAAGTTCCTTTTTTGGAAAAAAAAAAAACAAAAAAACTTTTTCAATTTGCACTTTAGAAAACTTTTCCCCTATGTTTTTTGTTATGCTGCAAGAAAAGCAGGAGCTCCAGTGAGGATGAAATTTAAGCATTAACTCTCTCAGCCCATGACTGTCTTCCAAAACTCAGGTTTCTGGCTCTAGAGACAAGAAAAAAATTAGGGACTTCATGGGTAAATTGAAAATATTATAGTACAAGTGGCTCTTATAGAGCCTTGATAGATGTACTTGATAGATGTGTGCACTTCTCCAAGAGAGTAAAGAAAATCCATTAAGGATGAAAATTATTAATATTATGTGAGGCATACAAGAAAAACAGTCCAGGCATCAATGCTGAGCTCCAAAATATTACTCCATGAGAGGTTATAATGTGTATGCTTATGAAATCCTCACATAATTTTTTTTTTCACAAATGACAGACAAAATCAAACAACGTTAGGAATTTTCAGGAAAGGAACAGATGGGGAAAAACTTCCCAAAATATGTAATTGCTGCACTTTGTACTGGCCCTGTACTTCAAGTATTGATTGCTAACTGTACTGGCCCTGTACTTCAAGTATTATTTGGTGTTTTGATTCCCTGCCTCAAAATAAAAAAAAAGGAAGAGAGGTGGAAAAGGAGCACAGGAGGGGCGAAAAGGATCATCGGAGGCAGGGAATGGCATTCTAGGCTTGGGGTAGGGGGTAGGATTAAGATTTCTAAATCATGGGTGGGACAGAGAACATAAATATGGGACTATAATTCACTGCCTGTCTGCCTGATACCAGAACTGTACTAATGGAAATTTCTGAGGCTCAAGGAAAAGAAAAAAGCCTCTCCCCAAAACTACTTTTCCATTAAAGATTTTAAAATTATAGCAGGAGGTGTTTTCTCTCATGTCAGAAATGCGAGGCTGTTTGGATCCGAGTGTTTAGCAGGCGTTGCTGCTGCCACCAGTGTCACCTGCTGGTCTCTAAACCCCTCATCTTTATGCCAAACAAACAATTCCTGGACAAATAAAATCAAGAAATAAGGCAGCTTGATTAACAGCTAAGAATATCCCTGGCACCCCAAGGAGATACAATATAATATTTATGTATTTAACATTGTGGAGTAATTCAGGTAACTGATAGTTAAGAAAAGGGAAGCAGGTTACAAAACACGTATTATAAATTAATGATTGATTCCACCTGCCATCAGCACCTAAAAAGATTATTATCTTGGCCCATAAAGGGCCAAAGTAATGATACAATTAAATCTTGAAGGAATAAAACATGACCTGCCTGTATTCCTGTTCATTTTCTGCTTTTTTTCTCTGTTTGTGAGTGGAGGAATGATTTGTTGCTCTGAGTTTTATTCATTCTCTTTAGTTTTTTGAGATACGTACTGAAGTTTATGGGCCTTGTCCTGCTGTCATTTTTGTGCAACAATTAATCCCTGTCAGGTAACACAGAGCCCTGAGAGGGGCTGGCATCCTTAACGTTCAAGGGAAAGGACATGGTTCAGATTTATGGTTTGGACTATCACTAACATCTGAGGGCTTCTAATTGCTGCAGCTGGCAATTAATGTAATTGACATAATTCCCTTTGACAGAAGATTGTCCCCAGAACTGTGGGGTTAATCCAGCCCCAGATGCAGCTTCTTCCCCTGGGATTATGGAGCAGCTGCAGCACAAGAGCTCAGGACACCTTCCACTAGCCCAGGTTGCTCCAAGCCCTGTCCAGCCTGGCCTTGGGCACTTCCAGGGATCCAGGGGCAGCCACAGCTTCTCTGGGCACCCTGTGCCAGGGCCTCCCCACCCTGACAGGGAACAATTCCTTCCCAATATCCATCCTAAACTTCCTCTCTTTCAGTTTGGAGCATTTCTTTTTGTCCTCTAACAACACACCCTTGTAAATAAAACCTACGACGACCTCGTGACATCTGTGACAGTGTTATGGATGTGACAGGCTGGGGTGGGATTTGCAGGCATTTGATATCTATTAAAAAAAGATTAATCTTTGCAGCAAACAAACTCATTGGGAGCAATGGATAAAGGCATGGAAGGAAAGTGAAACCTGCAAATTCCCCAAGGAGACACTGAACAAGTATCCTGCTACTGCTAAAGGGAAGAGCAGGAGATCAGAGAGGAAAGTGCTTTGAGTAAGTGGAGCAAATATGGATTTAAGACACTCTGAGGAGTAGAAGAGGACACCCATAAGCTTGGGGAGTTTATAGATTTCTTTATTTGTTTCACAGTTTGGCTTTTTTTTCTCATATCTTTTGGCATTGGGGTCACATACAAGTTAAAAACCAGATAATATAGGGATGAGAAAACCACTTGAGGGTGGCTTTGCTTCCAGCTCAGGTACCTTTCCCTGGCCACTGCTGCAGTCAGTGTCCCTTGGAAGTCAGTGTGGCAGGCATATGTACCTCCCCATAAATGATCACTGAAAGCATTTGAAAACAAACAAAAATACTTTGGCACTGTATCCAATTCTTGTTCATTTCCCATAATGGTTGTTTGCAGGCTCAGCATATTCCAGAAACAACTTGGTGTTGGTGCCATGCATTGTTCACCCCAGGGAATGGCTGGAGCTGTGCCAGGGCAGGGTCAGGCTGAGCTCAGGGAAAGGTTCTTCCCCAGAGGGTGCTGGGCACTGCCCAGGCTCCCCAGGGAATGGGCACGGCCCCAAGGCTGCCAGAGCTCCAGGAGAGTTTGGGCAACGCTCCCAGGGATGCACAGGGTGGGACTGTTGAGGTGTCTGGGCAGGGCCAGGGCTTGGACTGGATCAGCCTTGTGGGTCCCTTTCAGTTTGGGATACTCCTTAATTCCCTGATACTGCTGCTGCAGCCATGTGCAATCTCTCTGCCAGCAGCACAGGGCAGTGTCACAACTGAGACACGGACCCAGCCCAGCAGGGAATCTGATCCATTTATTCAAAGAAACGAGCTGGGCTTATACACTTTTCAAGGCACAGTACTTCCTTCATGGTAATTATCACTACGTGACCTATCCCACATTGCCTCATCAGCTACATGTGTTCTAAATGTCCTTCTTTGGGCTGATCACCCGCTGCTCACCCATCTGGCAGCTTCCAGCAGGCTCCTGTCCCCAGGGCTCTGCCACGTGGCACCTCCTGTCCCCAGGGTCAGGAGGAGACAACTTCTCTGTGCTGCCATGTGCTCCTTNCATGGTAATTATCACTACGTGACCTATCCCACATTGCCTCATCAGCTACATGTGTTCTAAATGTCCTTCTTTGGGCTGATCACCCGCTGCTCACCCATCTGGCAGCTTCCAGCAGGCTCCTGTCCCCAGGGCTCTGCCACGTGGCACCTCCTGTCCCCAGGGTCAGGAGGAGACAACTTCTCTGTGCTGCCATGTGCTCCTTTGTGCTGCCCTGTGCTACTGTGTGCTGCCATGTGCTTCTCTGTGCTGCCATGTGCTCCTTTGTGCTGCCCTGTGCTACTGTGTGCTGCCATGTGCTTCTCTGTGCTGCCATGTGCTCCTTTGTGCTGCCCTGTGCTACTGTGTGCTGCCATGTGCTTCTCTGTGCTGCCATGTGCTCCTTTGTGCTGCCATGTGCTCCTTTGTGCTGCCATGTGCTCCCTTGTGCTGCCATGTGCCTCTCTGTGATGCCATGTGCTCCTTTGGGCTGCCACGTGCTCCTTTGTGCTGGCAATGCCCTTCCCACCCAGGGCCACCATCCTGCAGCACCCAGGGAGGGGAGCAGGGAGGTCTCCTGGCAGTGGCATTCAGGAATGACCCCACGGTGTTGGGGCAGGGCCAGGGCAGAGCCAGGAATCCAAATCTGTGGGACAGGATCAGCAAAGCAGAAAAAAATCCTTGTAAGGTGGCTAGGGACAGGCCAAGGACAAAAGCCTCAGCTCAACAGTGGGGTAAGAAGATGTTTTCCATGGCAGTTTTCTTATAAACACATCCTGAAAATTTTATCCTGATGACTTCAGAGGCAAGCAAAGCATTCTGCGTCTTTGGTCTCTCCAAGACAATGGAACAGACATGGCAGGATGGAGCCTTCACATGGGAAGTGCTGACAAACTGGAGTGGAAACATAAAACATTTTCCCTTTGGGCATTTTGCCATCCAATCTCATCCTTCGAGTGCCTCCTGTTTTTTCCTCTCCTTATCTGCTGGCTGCAGTTGGACACACTTGAGCTGAGTTTGTTGATGGAAGGGGAGAGCTGGGGGAGCTCCCAGTGGGGAGCAGCGTGGAGGGGGGAGTTGTGAGCCAGGGATGGTTCCAGGCAGCAGTAAATCCAGGGATTGTTCCAGGCAGCAGTGGATCCAAGCTCCTGCTGCCTGGAGCCTCCCTGGCGCTGGAAATCCTGCGTGTTCCCCCATCTGACACGGCAGCAAAACAAACAAGGGCACCAGGCACCGGTCCAGCCGACCCCCAGAGCTAAAATTAGCTAATGCTGCTTCATCCCTAGCAGCTTGAGGAAGCTGTCCCGGGGTAACTTCATGATGCTCATATCCCCATTCGTCTGTTTAGCCCAGAAATAAGTTTGGCACCTTTAAGACTGGTTCTGAGAGAGAAGGAGGGAGAAGAAGAAGCACAGAGTTTGTTTTCAGAAACTGCTCTCACTTCCCACATTCCTGCTCCTGGACTGTGTTCTCTGCGGACTGACAGACACCGAGACAGAGCTCTCCTTTGCTTTTAGTTAGTTTTACCTAGCTGAGGCAGTGAAGTTCTCTGGACTGTGTTTTTTTTCCTTTTCTTTGGACCTGTTTAAACCTGCTCTGGACTGAACACCCAGAAGAGCTCTGGCAGCTCACACCTGTGGCCCAGCGGGCTGGGCCTGGGCCGCGGCATTCCCAGCACAGTTGTAATTCTCCCTGGGGAATCTTTTCCTGCTTGGCTCTGCCTCCATGCAGGAAACCCAGCATTTTACCAGGGAAATGTCAGGTTTAATTGAAGGCCACGTGTCAGGTTTCTGGTGGAACTGACAAAAGTGGGAACCCTCCTCCTGGGCCCTTGGAGGGGGTTCCCCTTGTGAGTTCTGTGCCAGGGATGAAAAAACAGACTGGACTCTTGGTTTCTCTGTCTTCAATCTATTGTTTATTCTTCTCTTATCTTGAGTTTGATACGCTGTACACTTTGTATGGCATATCAAATTCAAGATTTAGCATACAAAAACAAAGCACAAAATGGACAAAATGGACTCCAAACATCCAAAACCAAGGCCTTTTAAAGCTAATTAGTCCAATTACCTTCTAACACGTATTTGTATTTACTTTTCTACCAATAACTTCTATTAATCTATTCACATAGCACCTATGCCACTGCTTTCTCTAACCAATAAATTCTTGCCACAAGTACTACAGAAAATGGAGTAGAAGAAGAACAAGAAGGAGATGAGACAACGCCCAAAATCTTCCATCTTGTCCACTATTCACTCTCATATTAAAAACCTAAAACTCTAAATTCTTCACCCTGTGACAAACTATTACTACTACTGCTACTATTACCTAGTTCACACCTCTATGCTCCAACTCATCCCAGAGCCTTGGCAATTTTTTTCCCAGGGACAGAGGTTAAAAGCAGTGCTCTGCTGAGGGTCAGGGCTTCCTAAAACAGGCAGAGAAACATTCCCTGTGCCCTGGATTCCAGCAGCCACGTGCAACCAGTATTTCATATTTGAGCAAGGCAGCATTGCCAGGATTATTTAGCAATTTTACACTGATTCTCGTGGCTGTGGGAAGGAAGGGATTGGGGAAAACAAATTTGAAAATCCCTGTAATCTAAACCTACAGAATGATCTGATCAACTTTAATTCATAGAGAAGGAGTTCCTTTGGTATGGCTTTCACAACTTAAAAAGGTTTTGCTTTCTGAAGCCTAGTGGCCTAAAACTGAAATTGGGATTGGGGAGGAGAAAGAGGATTTGGGAATTAAACCAAACCTGGGATTAAGGTGCTTTAGGAGAAAGGTGTTTTAGTTTGTCTTTGCTTCTTACTACCCAAAGGCAGTTTCAGTAGCAATCAATAAATTAATTTTCCCTAAGTCAAGCCTGTTTTGCCCATAAAGGTAATCAGCAAGTGACGTCCCTTTCTTTACCCCAGCCCTTTTTAGCCTTTTTATGAGGGGGAATGAGACAGCGGCTGGGTAAGGGCAGGGTCAACCCACCACAGGTTTGTAGGGAGCAATTGTATTGTAGATACAATTAAGGGGTTTTTTTAATCATGGATTGTACATGGAAATTCATGCAGTGATTCTTTAAGTTTTTTTTAAGCACTTGTTTTTTTTATTAAATGGGTTTTCCTGAAGGGGAATTAGGTTTATACATTGGAGTCATTAGTTTCAACACTGCTTTACAGGAATTTTGGTGTAATATAGAGGGACATGATGATAAAACCCCCTCCCTCTGCCACTTAGCCCCTTTAAGAGGCCTGTGAAGACTTTGTTTTGGAAACCTGTTTGTGCTCTTTTCTTCTATTTCCAAAAATACACTATTATTTCCAAAAACAGTATTTAAACTCCTGCTTGAACAGAGCCCTTCTGCTTTGGTTTGCCAACAGATGTGCAGCACCGGCATGGAGCAGAGGCCCACACCATCCTAGAGAGGAAAAAATGCCACCTCTGAAAAAAAAAATTCCTGAGGCTGGCAGGTCATGGGAGCAGGCAGCATGGCACAGATGTCTCTGACTGCCTCTCCTACAAATGCTGGTGCTGGGAAGGTGTTCACATGCACCAGATGTTTCTGTTATTTTGTGGATTGCAGATCTTTAGGTTTGAAAGGAAGGAGAGAAGAAAAGGTGAGAAATATTCTCAGTTTTCCCATCTGTATCCCTGTTCTAATTTATCACTGTATTTCCCAAGTGAAAAGCAAGGTAGTTCCAGAAATTCCATCCTGGAGTGAGAGTACCTGTTCAAAAATCACACAACTGTATTAATAAAGGGTTAAAGACACTGAAAAGGCTGCATGGCCTTGTCCACTGTATGAAAAATTCATTTTATCTCCCAAAATCTTCTTGCACTGTGCCATGACTCATTTACAACCCATTTCATGACTGCTCCAATACAGGCCTGAAGCTCCATAGTTTTTCCTGTGGCTTTCACTGGTTCCCTGTTCTTTTTCCTGCTGTTGTCAGGGAAAAATGTGGCAAACTCTCAATGGTGGCCTCTGAATTCACCTTGTGGAACTGAGGATTTTACATGATTTTACCAGACATCCTACTGGGCTGAACACTTTAGTAATCTAAATATGATAAAGTGACATAATTTGGGGTTTGTTCACAACTCATTCTTTTCTGTGGCATTACTTGCAGGGGAACAGACAGCATGTCCCATCCCTCCTAATCCTGATAAAAATATTCTATAGACAAAGTATAACATTTAAAATGAAGTTTAAACTGTTAATTGTGGCTCTTAACTGCACTTCTCTCTGCCTTTCAGGGTTGTTGGGTTTTGTTCGGGGTTTGGTTGTTTTTTGTTGTTGTTGTTGTTTGTTTGTTTTTTTTTTTACCATGATTAGAATACTTATCTGCAAGAGACAGGCTGTTAAATTAAAAAGCACTTCTTGGTGTAATTGTCCAACACCCAGCATGGCTGTGCAGAATGTGGATTTGGGTTCTACAGATTAAACACACAATTCCCAACCCATCCTGAAGGGCTCAGGGAAAACAGGGCTGGTTTCTCTCACACCAAGGACACCAGGAAATGGGTGGCATTTATTTTACTGTGAAACACCAGGTCAGAAAGGATTCCACACATGGATTTTAAACCTAGAGAGAATGGAAATTCCTGTTTCTTGGAGATCCTGGTAGCTGCTCTTTGGTCAATGTGGGTCTGAGGAGCTGGCTGGGTTGGCAGGCCATGCACACATGAGAAAGGGCAAGATGCAGGGGAAATGTGGGATTTGGCTTGGGTGTCTCAGCTGGGGGGTCAACACAGCTCTGCCCATTAATTTAATAGGATGACATAAATAACCAGGGCCCCATTTGTAGACAATGTCTTTTCACTTGCTCAGCTTGTCCCATCTCAGTCAGACTGGTCTGGCTTGTACTGTCTTGTTAAGTGCTGTTTTCATGGTCCTTTCTATACTGGAATTCTCAAGTCAAAGCTTTTATCTCCAAAGATGAAATCATTGCTTTTCTTCAAGATGTGACTCGAGTGCAAACTGTAAAATCCTTTTTTTATTTATTTTTTGCCTGAGACTTCTCCTCCTGTTCCTTTCAGCAGGGTAATATTAAAGTGAGTGCTGAATGCTCTTGCAATTGATCAGCACGTCAAAGAGTTGTTCCTGTTTTCAGATCTATCCTAATTCAGATCTATCCCTGCAGTGTGATTAGACTCCAATTTTTGGATCAGTCTCAAGGAGAATTTGGCTTGTTCCATCTAATTCTTGCTCTCTTTTCCATCTGGCTGGGGCCTTGCCATGGTCTGCAAACCTTCCAGGAGAGGGACCCTGATATTGCAGCATCCAGCTCCTGTCAGGCCAAGGGTGAGGGGCAGGAAATGAGCAGCTGTAGTTTTAGATAAGAAAACTGATAATGATAAGCAAGATGGTTTTTAATATCTGAAAGCAGGGAAGGCATCAAATGTTGGCTCACACTAGTGAAGAAATAATTCTTATATAACTTACATGAAATTAATGTTGGAGCTAAAATGTTGCTTAGACCCACTCTGAGAGACGGTGTAATCTTTACAAAATATCAGCTATCAGAGCAGACCATTTTGCTGATTTTAGTCTTTATTAGCTTTTTGTGGACTGTGAGAATCCTGCAGATGTTGAAGTAGAAAAACATGACAATGTCTTACGTGTGCTACAATTTTTCCCTATTTAAGGAGAAAAAAAATAGTTGGCACTTATCTGAATTTTCATGATAAATAAAACCAAATCCTCTCCTTGTAAAACTCAGGGTTAAAGATACCAAATTTGGGGGAACCTAAGAAAGTCCAAGAGCACTACAAAATGCTGGCCTGAGATGGCTCTGAAAGGTTTAGGAACCCTCAGCTTCTTTTTCTAAACAAAACAGAACATTAAACATGGATCTTTTTTCTTTCTGACTGTCTGGAACAAAGAGGATTTACGTGATTAAAGAAAATCTCACTGTGCCTGGTGGTCAATACAAAATATCCAAAACATATAACTGACTATTCCATGAATGTATGAGATCAGCTCCCTGTCAGGGAACGGGTCCAGCATTTCTGGATGCTGATGGCAGCAACAAACTTGAGGGATCCTCAAGGCACAGTGGATTCCTGAACATAAAGACTTAGGAAAAAAATCTGTGCCTAAAATACATTGTCCTATGACAAATTTTCCAAATGCTTATCAGTGTATAGGAGCATCCAGGAAAAACACAGGATAGCCCATTAATCCATGAAAAATTGCAGGTTTAACAGGAAATACATTGCATTTAATA
Organism: Leptocoma aspasia; assembly: GCA_013399835.1. Classification (NCBI taxonomy): domain Eukaryota; kingdom Metazoa; phylum Chordata; class Aves; order Passeriformes; family Nectariniidae; genus Leptocoma; species Leptocoma aspasia. The sequence goes on from VXAX01002832.1 coordinate 34,328, forward strand.
ATCCTAGAATCCCAAATTGGTTTGGAAGAGACCTCAGAGCTCACCCCCTGCCATGGGCAGGGGCACCTTCCACTAGCCCAGGTTGCTCCAAGCCCCATCCAAACTGGCCTTGGACAATTCCAGGGATCCAGGGGCAGCCACAGCTGCCCTGGGCACCCTGTGAAGTGGTGCTTTCTGTGGAATAATGACTTGTGTGGTACATTTTGAAAAAAAAGCCACTCAAAATGTAAAAAGAAAAGGAAAGGAATAGGAATTATTTACTGCAGCAAATCCTTCCTCTCTCTGTAGAGTATCACCCATACATGATTAATATCCTTGCCAGGGTCATCAAAACAATCCTTCAGGGCACCAGTGGAAACAAGAGAATTTTCTGAAACACCATCTTTGGGAACACCTCTAAGCATTTAATAAATAGATTTTTGCTGCTGGCTTTTTTATTCCTTTCATGGAAGAGTCAGAGAGCAGATTTTTGTGCTATGTGAGTTGCTCAAAAGCAGTGCTCTCTCAGTATCTGACAAATCAGTGGATTACTTGCTGTACTTAGACACTAAAATTATACAGTAATCCCAAATTAACAAGCGAGACAGGCTTTAGAAACTTTCCTGCACCACTAAAATGTCTCTTGGCTACTTATAATGACAATGGGCTGCCTTTATCTGAAATCTACCTATTTCAAAACTAATTAAGTCGTTGGAATAAATTTCCATGTAGATGTCAAAGCTCTGTAACCAAACTGTGAAACATGCAGGAGGTATTTGTTCCTGTACTTACATTTCAAACCCTCTCAAATCCTGCTTGAATGAACAGCATTAAACCAGAGAAAGTGCAGAAAGAAGCACAGGGAATGCTCCTGGGGAAAAAAGGGTTCAGAAGTCTGGCTACTGGAAACGGAGATAGTCGCTTCAGCCTGGGTTAGAATGCTTTATTCATCCCAACTTGCTCCCTGGGAAAAATAAGGAAGATATTAAACTGTTAGCTTCCAAAACTTGAGTCAAGAGGGAGTTTGGCAGGAAGCTGCTGCCTACTCATTGACTGACTCATTTCAGGCTCTCATCATTAACAGCAGCTCCCAGGTAAACGGGCAGCAGCTGGGCAGCTCTGGGAAGAGGGACTAAAGGTTAGGTCAACAACAGATTCACTATTTTTATTGATTTTTTTATCCTTTTTTTTTTCTTTTTTTTTTTTTTTTTTGCCACTGGAGGTGGAAGAGAAAAGCTTTGCAGGTGATGTTGGAATTAACTCAATTGGCTTGTCCTCCAGAGATCCCTGCATGGATTAATCATGAATGGATTAACGGGGCTAACATTAAAGGACTATTGGGGCTGTTGGCCAGAAACAATTCCCAAATGATCCCATGCAGGTGGTGGGAGGTGGAGCCCCATCCAAGGGGTGCATTGGGAAGGATTGGAAAGGCTGTGAAGCTCATGCTGTGTCTGGCTGTGGAAAACACAGGGCTGGAGGAGGAGTTGCTTGGTGTTCTTGTTATCCGAGGGGTGTGTTTGCTGAAAACAGAAGCTTGAGGGGTCGTGCTGTGAGGCTGGAGAATATCTTGTATTTGCAATCCTGTGAGAGCTAGAGAAGGGACAGAGAAGAATTAAAACTCTTTATTTAGATGGTAAATTAGAGGAAAAAGATACTGTGTAGGAATCTTAAGTTTCACTGTCTACTCCTATCCCTGACTGTTCTTTCCTCTGTAAATGGGTTATCAAAAATTGGAATGCCCAGGGAAAGGGTGGAATCATCATCCCTGGAAGTGTTCAAAAACCATGTGGATGTGGCACTTGGGGACAAGTTTTGGTGGTGAACACGGTGTTGGTGCTGGTCCAGTGGTTGGGGTTGATGAATCTTGGAGGTCTTTTCCAACTTTAACGAGTCTGTGATTCTATGAAATTTTAAGTCATCTCTTAATTCTTCAGAAGATGGGCAAGAACAGGATGTGGCCCAGTCAGCTCACCTCAGTTTGGGGGAATGCTGATGGACAAACCCTCCTCAGGGACTTCCAAGCTCATGAAAAACAACTGAGGTTTGTGAATTTCCCACGGGAAAATCAGCTGACCTGACAGCTTCCTCCCAATGTATATAAAGTTTATGCTGCTGCGTTTAAATGTGGAAATTAATGCATATTGGTGTGTAAAATGGCAAAAGAAGAAAAGATCTTGAGGTTTAAAAATTTTAAGGCTCCAGGAGAGGCTTTAAGTTAAAAAATGCTGCAGCTCAAAACTGGCTTTGAGCTCCCAGTGGCTGACTCACAATCCCCCCCTCCACCAAATCTACATTCCTTGCAGAATGTAGATTTCTTAACAAAAAAAAACCTGGCATTGGTTTGTTATGCTGAGATGGCAGGGTTACTATTATGTCCTTTTGAATAGAAATGGGATTTTAATACAGTGTTTGAGAAATGCTGCTTTGTGTTTGGGGAGCTTGTGTAGCTCATGTGTGGGAGGCTGCATACATAAGCTCCTTCCAAAAAAAAGGAAAAAAAACCAAAATTGAGGAACACTGAAAATGTGAATATCCTGTCCACTTGCTTGCAGTGAATGAGGGAAGAGAGCTGCTAGAGAAGAGATAGTGGCAAAAGAAATAAAGGGAAAAAAGCCTAAATACAGAAGGGTTTACTTCCACCTCTGACAGGAAATCAGCAATCATCACTAGGTGCAGCTTCATGGCCCTGTCCAGAGTCAGGATGAAGATAGACTTGGAATGGGATCTCTCATTTTCCAGTTACAATGCAGTTAAGTTTCTCTCCTCCCTATGGATCCCAAACCACCCTGATCCCACAGAGCCTTCCTGAGGGCTTGTACAACTCAGCCATCACTTTCTTGATGAGATTGCATTTTCCCTGGGAAAATTTCGTTGCACCAAGTAGTTTGTGGGGGCAATATAAACAGGTGAACCTTAAGGAATACAAAATGCAGGAGAGCATGACTGAAAACAGGCTGAATTCATGGATCCATGGAATGGATTGGGAAGGGACCTTACAGCCCATCCAGTCCCACCCCTGCCATGGGCAGGGACACCTTCCACTAGCCCAGGTTGCTGCAAGCCCCATCCAGCCTGGCCTTGGACACTGCCAGGGATCCAGGGGCAGCCACAGCTTCTCTGGGCACCCTGTGCCAGGGCCTCCCCACCCTCCCAGGGAACAATTCCTTCCCAATATCCCATCTAAACGTTCCCTCCTTCAGCTTAAGTCCATTCCCCCTTGTCCTATGTGGTGGGAGAGGCTGTTCCATTAACCTTGTCTTTAGACCCTGTGCTGGAACACCTCTACCAGTCCTCAGTGCCCCTTTTCCACATCTTGGAATGCTGGTAACCTCCAGAGCATGCCCAGGCTGGCTCAGGTAAGCTATGTCAGCACTGACCTATCCATCTTCCATGCTCCATTTCTGTCCTTTACTAAAGGAGAGCTCTGCTTGGCTGTCCCTCACTCCACAGACACACAGGCTGAGGGGAAAAGGTGCCAAAATATCCTGGAGCTGTCCACAGCAAAATTACGAAATGAATCTACGGTGCCAGGGATATCCTCTGGCTGAAACAAAATGGTTGGTGAAAAACAGCATGTTTTATTCATAGTGCTGTATTTCAAAGTATATTTTAAAATATCTTCTTAATATTCCTCCGGAAGCCTAACACAGCACTTGAGTATTCTGCATATCCCATTGCTCTGTTAGGAATTATAAAGCACACACTGACTCAGCAGAAGCAGCAGGAATCTGTTGGAACCCTGGTTACTGATCAACAGGAATCCAATGCCATGGAGTGAAGGTGCACTGACTGCTCAGCTTGGCAGATGCCAGGGCATCCAGGGGAGCTGCTTTTGTCCATGGGCTTTTGCTTTCCAGCAAGAAGTGCTGGTGTGACGTGTGCCAGTCTGAAGGGGACACTGGGCAGCTCTTGCTGGTGCTGCTGGAAAAGACTCAGGATAGAGAGTTTCTATCCAAAGGTGAATATTGGTACTAAAATTATTCATTTCCCCCTGTGCTGGGCACTGCTGGGGCCACACTTGGAATCCTGGGGGCAGCTCTGGATCCCTCGTGACAAGAAAGACATGGAGGGGGGACTGGAGCATGTCCAGGGAAGGGGCTGGAGCACCAGGAGAGGCTGAGGGAGCTGGGAAAGGGGCTCAGCCTGGAGAAAAGGAGGCTCAGGGGGGACCTTGTGGCTCTGCACAACTCCCTGACAGGAGGGGACAGCCAGGGGGGGTCGGGCTCTGCTCCCAGGGAACAGGGACAGGACGAGAGGGAATGGCCTCAGGCTGGGCCAGGGGAGACTTAGATTGAATATTGGGAATATTTCTTCACAGAAGGGGCTGTCAGGTACTGGAATGGGCTGCCCAAGGCAACAATCACCATTCCCAGTGGTTCAGAAAAACCTGTGGTTCTGGTGCTGAGCAGTGTAGTTCAGTGGTGGGCTTGGCAGTGCTGGGTTAATGTTGAACTCCATAATCCTGCAGGGCTTTTCCAATCTAAACAATTCCATGTTTCTGAGTCAAATATCACCAATTGCATGCACTGTTATAAAATCCTCCAGTTAAATTTTAAGATAACTGTAAATACCTGTTTATTCCTAGACACTCTTGGTTTTGCAGCATTAGCAACAGCATTTGTAAGTGCCACCTCAGAGATTCCTGGTGCCTGTTTCATTTCTTTGTATGGAATTATTCTTGCATGGCATTTGTAATTGTTCCTGTCAGGAAAATGGAAACCTTGCACATATTCAGCAATGTGCCTTGGAGAGCAGGTAACCTTGGAGATCCATGGGATGTGCCCCTGGATAATGGAAATCCTGCAGATAGTTCCTGAAATACTACTTTCCTCCTCATGAAAGCTGAGTTCTTCCCAGAGGTAATGTTTGCCCTTGGCAAAATGAATTTTGATACAATAATGTTTATAAACAGCACAGGGCACCCGAAATCCTTCACATCTGTCAGATGTCCCAGTACAAAACTTCCTGCTTTTCGAGCATGCACAGAGAGAAATGAAGGAAAAACCTCTGAGTGATGAGGATCCAAGGAAATGAAGCAAAATTGGATCTTTTATTGTTTATATTTGCATATGAAAATTGATTTCTTTTTCTGGAGTTGCAGTTTCCCATCTCATTCAGCCCCTTTCAGATTGGCTATTAAACAAAATGTGCTTTTCAGAACAAACTGAAGGAGGAATTTCCTCCTCAGACCCTTTTCAAAGGTTCTGCCAATTTTAGGCCAACTCATCAACCTGTCTTTTTATTTAGCTCAAAAAGCAGATTCTTTTTCACCTCCAATATCTTCATGGAAGTGTTTTCATGGAGAACCAATACAGAAACAATGTCTGTGTTCTTTTCAGTTCCAAATTTCAAACAGCAACATGCCTAGATAATACTAATCATGATAGTACTATTACTACTAATAATAATGATGCTTAATTCTGTCTTTATTTTATAATAAGAAGAGAGGACTATATTATATTCCTATATTTTCCTCCTAGACAAACAGCATTAGAATAGAATCCATTTCCAGTAGTCATCAAATTTAGGGAAGTCTTTACCCTACAAAGCAGTGCCTAGCACAGAAGTGTAAAATAGAATTAATTAACAAAATTAAGCCTTTCTGGCACTCAACATTATGTTGCCAGCCTTGGCAATAGTGCTTAAAAATTCATTATTTGTTTTTCTCTTTGTCAGTGTGAAATATTGGCTAGAAGGGTATTTCCAGGCTTTGCCAGGAGCTGCGCCCCAGGACAAGCTGCATTCCTAAATTCCACAGCAGGGCTCTCCTTTGGCAGCACTCCCTTCCTGACTCACAGTGCTGAGTCTCAGCATCAGGGTCAGGGCATGGAGTCCTGTGAAAACATGTATTTATTTTATAACATGCAGTATTTTACGTCGTGCGTTTTAATTTATGTACTTTTACCTATTATACCTATTTTAATTTATGTAATTTTGCATATATTTCAGCTAATAAGACTTTCACCATACAAAGTCACTTTGTGTCTTGATAGCTGTCAGTGAGTGAATGAAAGGGAGTTATGCTTATAAAAAAGATACCTTCTATGAAACTGTTTTAAATGTTAGTGAATTACAGAATCCCAGAATAGTTTGGGTGGGAAGGGACCTTAAAGCCCATCCAGTGCCACCCCTGCCATGGGCAGGGACACCTTCCACTATCCAGGGTGTTCCAAGCCCTGTCCAACCTGGCCTTGGATATTTAATAAATTTCCACAGGTATAGCAAATTTAGTGATTGGTTTGACTCCCAAATAAATATTAATAAATTGGGACATTCAGTGCAGCATTATTAGAACATTTTATCAGAATGCATTTCATACAGAAGTTTACAAAACCATGAAATGAGAGGATTTTTAATAAAACTACACAATGTTAGTTTCTACTCATGTAAATTAATATTCTCTTCAAAATTCCTCTAAGCCCCAGAATGACTTATCTCAAAACTACAAATATGATACAAATATTATATCCCTTTAGGCTAAATAGAACATTAAAGATAAAAATAAATGTGAGGTATCTTTATCCCCTTAGTCTCAGTTACTACAATGGAATTTAACTTTTTTCCTTGTGCATGATTTGTCTCCGCAGAAAGAAATAACAAAATATCAAAAAGTGAGAAAAATAGTTTCTTCTTACTGAAATTTTTGTTTCAGGGGTTTGATTAATGCCAGGGAAAAATATGTCTCTGTCCTCAAGCTCTTTACTCAAAGAAAATGGAGTAACTCCCAGTGGTTGTGGTGGTTCTGTTCCAGGATTCTGTGCTTTCCCAAGCCTTTCTTCCTTCCAGGATTTTTGAACACAATGCTGGGGTTTGGGGTTTTTTGTAGGAATAAAAGAACACTTGTTTCAAGAAGGCAGAATTTTTACAATTTAGTGCAGCTTAGTAACGCAAACATCCATCCTAACCAGGATACTTCTTGTCAGGTCATCCTGAAAAAAAGGCAAAAAGAATCCATGAAATTAGAAAATGGCATTAAACAGGGCAACAAAGCTGGGAAGGGTCTGGAACCTAAATCCTCTGAGTAGTGGCTGGGGGTACTCAGGGAGTTCAGCCTGGAGAAAAGGAGGCTCAGGGGAGTCTTGGATCCCTCTCCCTGACAGCTCCCTGCCAGGAGGGTGCAGCCAGGTGGGGTCGGGCTCTGTTCCCAGGGAACAGGGACAGGACAAGGTGAAATGGCCACAAATTGCACCAGGGGGAGGTTCAGGTCGAATACTGGGGGAAAAAAACTCCTTCCTGGAAAGGCTGTCAGGCACTGGAAGGGGCTGCCCGGGGAGGAGGTGGAGTCTCCATCCATGGAAGTGTTCAAACTTCAGTTTGAACAATTAAATATTCAGTTAAAGGCTGGATTTGATGACCTTGGAGGTCTCTCCAACCTTAATGATTCTGTAAGGAAACCACTGGGGAAGCTCAGTGTGAGGGGACACAGCAGGTCAGGCCATCATTGTGCACCCAGGGGCTTAAAGCATTTGGGTAAATTAAGAGCAAATACATAAAAAGAGTAAAAACATAGTCAAATCTGACCCACGCTCCTAGGGGAATGATCTCCATTAATTTTGTTACTGATCTCTTGATGGTATTAGGTTCATCTTTGTCACCCTTGCACCAGGTTTGAGTTTGAAAGGGGATTTTCAAGCCACCTAAGTTAGTTTTCCTCAATAAGGCAAGGTGGTGGATGACAGCGTGCTTGGGGACTGAAAAGCACTTTTCAGCTATTATAGATTAACAGCATGTTTACTCAGCAGGCTCTTTCTGGATGAGTTCCAAAGCTACCAGAAATGGACTTTTGTAATAATTTTCTTAAACCTATTTAATTAAGGAAATAGCAGATGTTTAAAACTGAAGCTGCCACAACCCCCAAATTCCTTGCTTTGGCTAAAATCATTCAAGCCGCTCTCAACAAATACCTCATCAATCTTAAAAACCCTATGTGCAAGTCAATTCTGTTGGCTGCATGAATTTTCTCCTGTGTTCTCTTGGTTTTTAGCAGATTTAATTAGCCTGGTTATTTTTTGCTGGTTCTCTAATCCTTATTTTTCAGGCAGTGACTGTTTAGTTGTGTGAGCAGCTCCTTGCCCATGCTCTAAATCCCTGTTTATGAAATATCTGGGTTTAATGTCTTCCTAAAAGGCACTTAAATAATTGCCTTTAATTTGCCAAAGAAAAATTATTGGGAAATAAATCTTGTGATGTTTTTGGTAACCCTAGGCAACTGTGTATTGCAAATGGGTCTGACTGAAGTGAAGGATCCCCAAAAGTGAAATTTGTGTTATGCCATGTCATTTAATTCTGCCAAATCTGTCTGGGCTATTCAGGGTAACCCTGAGATCTCCTGAAAACCCTCCTGAACCTTCAGCTTTAGCTTTAGATTGTAAACATGTAAATATGTCATTTACAAGATGATTACTATGAAAACTCTTCTGAAGAAAGAGAATGTGGTTTCTGAAGAAAGAGAATTTCTGAGAAAGAGTAATGTGGTTGTTACTGTTTGAAATCTGATTTTGGTTTGCAAGGCTGGAGGAATCTGTCTCCGAAACAGGGATTTTGTTCAACATTTCAGGATTCTGCTGAAGGAAAACAAGTAAAAGCACAATTTCAAGCCCAAATACTTAGTCAGAACAGGCCCTTAAAAAGACCAAGTTCTAAAATTTGTAATTTGGAATTGTTCTACTTTACTCAGAGGAACTGTACCAACTGATACCAACAGTGTTACTGCACCACCCTATTACAGCAGGTAGGACTGTCCAAGGAATTTTTTTATATGATTGCTTTTTCCTCATCTAAAAGCAACTTCTGAGTTTTGACTAAATGTTATATGTTGTATTTTCTACTTAAAACAAACAAACAAACAAACAAACATAGACAACAGGACATTCTTTTTAAAATCCATTTTTATAATACTACAATTCAGGAATAGCACAAGAGTGACAGGACAAGGAGGAATGGCTTTAAGCTGAAGGAGGGCAGGGTTAGATGGGATGTTGGGAAGGAATTGTTCCCTGTGAGCTGGGCAGGCCCTGGCACAGGGTGCCCAGAGAAGCTGTGGCCGCCCCTGGATCCCTGGAAGTGCCCAAGGCCAGGTTGGACAGAGTTTGGAGCAACCTGGGATAGTGGAAGGTGTCCCTGCCCATGGCAGGGGTGGCACTGGATGAGATTTAAGGTCCCTCCAACCTAAACCATTTTGGGATTCCTTGATTCTGTATTGCTAAAATAGGTGCTGATCAGATGAAAGATTCCCAAACTGAAGGAATTAATTAGGAATGGAGAGATATTTTGGTGTTTTAAATGGACTCAGTGCAGAGTGTGAGGTAAAACGTTCCACCAAACTCCCTGTCACTTAAAGCTGAATAATGCAGAGATTTCCACCCCTGTTCAAAGGTGTTGTGGTCAAGCTCTTTGCTCCTTAATGCCAGGAATGTCTCTGCTTTCTGATTTTGGAGGAGCTGTGCAGACTCGGAGCACACGCTCTGCCAGAAAATGAATACACAGAGTGAGCTCGATTTATAAACCAGAAACTGAAAACAGCAGTGAGGGATGCAAGATTAGCACAAGAACTGTTTGGAGCCATCTGGCTGAAATCAACTTCTCCTCAGGTGTGGAGTCCTGCAGCTCTGGCAGGGCAGGCACCAGCACTACTCATGTACCCTGACAGGCTCTCCCTGCTCCCAAAGGCAGGGGGTCTTCCTTCCAGGATTTGCATTTCTTCTTCCTCCACAAAGGGGAAAAAGCCCCCCAGCTCCAAGCCATGGTTGTTTGTGAGTGCCTGAAATAGTTCAGGGCTGAGTTGTGTTTGGTAATTAATTAGATGAGCAGTGCTGTGGTCACCTGTAAGGTGAATAGTGAAACCAGGAGTGCTCCCCCCACCATCACTTGTCATTCTACCGAGATAAAGCAGGTCCTAAACTTCTCGTGCAGCGAGGCCCAAATGTCCTCCTTTCTGCGTGTTCCCAAGCTCTAATGAATTTCATTATTCTTTTTTAATTTCCATGCTCTTGCAGAATAAAGGTCCCCAAATCATTAACTAATTTGATCTGTCTCGAGTATCAATTCAATTCTCGGGTCCCTTGAGGACCTGAGCCATCTTGTTCAAACACCTCCTAACTTAGTTTCATAATTAGATACACCTTGATTGATGGGGTTTTGTATAGCACTTGCAGAGGGAAGGAAATCAACCTAATTGTTATCACAATTTAGCAGGTTTTAAGATTTAAAGTCTTAACCAAATGAGTGATTTCCAAGAGGAAACAAAGCCCTGCTCTGTTGTAGCACAAGGTAAGGAAGGTCTTTCAATAATGAGTTATTTGGGGAGGAAGAAATTGATATGGCAATTATGAAGAAAGTTATTTCCACGTTACCTGCACTTTGGGTGTGTATTTATATGAAAAGAGGGACATGTAGTTTTACCTGTTCCTAATAGCTGTCATTCCAAACAGGAAGTTCATGATGAAATAAGTGCTGGAAATAAATTGTTAGGTAGAGTCAAAGCAAAAGGAATAAAGTGTTTTGTTGTTTTTTTTTCATTAAACCCTTTCCTTTCAGAAGAGCCCTTTTTAATGAAAAAGGCAGTAATTTTGAAAGCCAAGTTGAGTCCCAGACATACCTGAAGAGTTCTAATACAGCCAGGCATTGTGGCAGGAGTGACTTCAGGTAAGTTCAAAGGTAGGACTTGATGATCCTGGAGGCATTCTCCAACCTTTTAGTATTTTATTATTATTATTTCCAATATTTTATTATAGCTGAGATGTGAGTGACAAGGTGCTAAAAATTATGGGCTAACACTTGAGACAACACAGGCAGGAGTTTATCTCATCAGTATAATCAAGACTGTCTCAAAATCTCCCTTCTTACTGAACAAACTTGTCTTGCAGAGATAGAAATGGGAAATTGTTGGTCACTCTGGAACACGAGTTACTTTAGGACAGAAACAATGACATGAAAACCTTGCTCTGGGGGCAGAATCAGTGCTCTGGAGTGGATAAACTTCAAATAATTCTCTTCTTGTTTATGCAACTGAATAAGACCTTCAGAGGAAGGCACTGGGACACATTTAAAGAAAACTGGAGCAGGTTTTCTGTTTCTGATAATGTTTATCCATTAGCCCAGTGTGCAGCAGTGAGCAAAGAGCCAGAGTTATGGGTATGGATGGGCAGAGGTATTCAAATTCCCAAGTATTTGAAATGGGTAGGATCAAATAATAACTTTCTCAAAGTTTTGAGTGTTTTGGGAATAAATCAGGTGTTAAATCCGCTGGAAAAAATCACAAGCCATATATTTCTTTATATTATCATCTGTAAGAGAGCCTTAATGTCTGGGAATTATCCAGGGCACTAAAGGTATCAGTGGTTACAGATTTACACTTTGTGGGCAGTACTGAGGAAAGTTAATTACAGGGCCTAGGGAGTTATCAAAAGGGCAACTTTCTTCCATCACTTTGGAAAGTCTGGGATACTGTGAGGAGCCAATTTAGTTTTGATTTGTCTCAATGTTGATGTTAGTTTTGATGTTTATGTTGATGTTTATTTTTTGTTGATGTTTATTTTTTGATGTTTATGTTGATGTTTAGTTTTGATTTGTCTCAATGTCTCAATGTTGACTGTCAGATGCATGAGGAGGAGGGGTTGCACATGTGCCACTTGCAGGAATCAACTAGGAGAAGGTGGGGGAAAGCCTTGTCTCTGAGGAGGCTTTGGCCAGCAGCCATGTCACACCCTGCCTGGGACAGGCCGCCAGCAGGAGACCCCCAAGGACACTGCTCCCTCCAGAGAGGTTTCTCCAGTTGATGCCCTGAGAAGGCTGACCTAGAACAGAGACTAGACAGAGCTAAAGAATAAAGCAGGGATTTATTAAAAGGATTTCCTCAATGGATCCACCTTGGGCAGCACAAGAGCCCAGCCAGGGCTGCACCCAAGATGAACCAAAATGGTCACAAAATGGACACTGGTCATGGGCTCTGTCACTTTTATAAGTTCTGCTCCATTTGCAGATTGGAGTTAATTGTCCAATTACAGCTTTAGGTTATCAAGTCCCATCCTTCTTGCTTTTCTCTCTTCAGTCCACGTTGTTTGTGCTCTTGGGCCCGAAACTTGTATCGGTTGTCCTTAGTCCCCAGCTAGAGAAGGAATTGTTTTGTCTCCCTACTCTGTGAAGACAGCTTACCAACACTTAATATGAAGCTCAGAACACACTAAAGCAGCAGAGAATCTGAAAAATATAAAAGCTAAAACTTAAGGCATCACAATCAGATGGCAAAAGGTCCCCACCAATGGACTCCTGCGGAAGGCTGGGTTGGGCCCATGGTCTCCTGTCAGCAGGGGAACTTTGGGAGGAGCCAGGGGACATAAATGTGACTGTACCAGAAGCTCTAGGGGCTTGGTGGCTGGGGTTTTTTAATGTCTTGTCTTTTGGGCTTTTTTGAGTCTGGGGGCCTTTTGGGTCTTGTCTTCTTGCTTTGGCTCCAGCCTGTTGAGGTCTCCACCTTGCTCTCGCCTGTTTTTGCCCTATTTACCCTGGCTTCAGCCTGCCTTTTGGCTCTCCTGCCCTCGCTGGCCCTTGCTCGCCCTCGTGGCTGTCCTGCCTCCGTGTCCTTGACCAACGCTCTGCCTGCTTTGTCCCTACATCCCTGCCTGAACCACCTGTGTCCCACCTTGCCTGTCTCCGAGCCAGCCCTCATCCTTTTCTATTCTGTTGTTTTTTCCATTACCAATAAACGTTCTCAGATACAAAGTTGTCTTGATTGACTCCATTTCGTCCTAGACTGTCTAGTATTAAAATACCTCCTCACAGTTCCCCACAGTGGAAGACAGATACTTAACTTCGAGATTAGCAGTGATTAACTGCAGCCTACATGTTTGGATGGAGTTGTGGTTATGATGGAGATCCCACCATGGGAGTAAGAATCTTTGGGAATGCCAGCTTTCACTTAATGGTTATGTGGTGGCAACCTTGGAGGAATCTGATTTTACTTAATTTTGGGCACTTGTAGTAGCCCTGTTACTCCAGTCATGTCTAGGTGATCTTTGGGTTTGCCTCGTTTAGTTTTTGGGGTGTTTTAAGCTGATTTTATCAGCTTAAGACATCTTTAAGAAGTCACAATACATCTTTAAAATCTTTAAGAAGTCAATTTAAGTTTGGAGGAAGTTTAGAACAAGAATCAGCGTGCAGCTTTTATAGACAAAATCTGTGGCCAGGACATTGTATGCTCTGGGATTTTGCATTAATGGTGGGGAGAAGGATGGGAAATGGGGAGAATTTTGATATTTTGGATTAAACCAGGCCATGATTCTGTAACCTCCAGTATAATGTATGGGCATTTCCAGCAAGGCTCTTACCAGAAGAAATTAAGAAGGCTGCTTACATGCAAATTCCTGTCTGCTTTTGGTGAGAAACAGATGAATGCTCATAATCTACTGATTGACAAGGGTAATAAATCTGATAAGGGTCGTCATCGGCTCAGAGAGAAAGGTAAAGGAAATCTAGAGGGGAAATCTCTAAACTAAAGCAGAGGAACTTGCATCACAGCATTAATTTGCTTATTAATTGTCACAGAAGGCACATTGCTGAGTAGAAAAGGCTGGCAGAAAAAGGAGCAGGGAAACTGAAATATTTCAGGAAATTCAGGAAACTAATGTTTCAATGTCTTATTTCACTTATTATGAGATCATAGAAATAGTTCTTCTCTTTCAGCATTTTTCTTTTTATGGCTACAAGCTTATCCAGCAGTCAATCGCTTCCCTTTCACCTCCTTACACTGTCACCTAAGTTTAGGGTGAGCATAAGTCAAAATAGCTCCATACATTTATTTTATTACCAAAAAGCCTTGAAAGCTCAGGAAATACAGCACTTGCTGTGGAAATGCTGGAGCTTTTCACACTGCCATACAGTCACTGTCTCTAAAAACTTAGCAACCTGACATAATGAAAAGTGTAATGAAATACTCTATATAAAAGCATGGCATTGAAACTGTGGGTTTTATTTAAAAGGAAGCAGTCAAATTTGAAGTTACTGTTAATTAGATTATTCAAGTCAAATTGCTTGCTCTAGGAAGCATGAGTAATGAAAACACTCTTGTTATATTTTAATTTTTATACAAGTCAAATATTTGTTTCAGAAATTTCCCAGATATAATGAAAAGGCATAAAGCCAGAAAGGAACTTGAAGAGCAAAACTCAATTGTTGAGCTGAACCTATTTCTTCTCCAGCTTTTTGTTTGTTTGTTTGTTTTTCCTCAGGAAATTGAATACAACAGGAAAGCTTCAAACTGTAAAACGGAACCAAAGGGACCATTATGATGCTGTGTCAAAGGATGCTGAGTGATGTTCATCTGTCACACCATAGTCATCATAAACTCATTAATTATTAGGCATGAGGGAGAGCCTGTATAAAAGCCCTGTCGTGTCACAGCAAGTAAAACAATACAAAATAAACAAATAAAACTTCTACTGTGTGGTCCAAATATCTGAACCTGGTTTGTCTTTGCTTGCCTCTTGACCTACATATTTAATTTTTCTCTCAGAACAATGCTCACGTGAGTCCTTTCATTTGTCACAGCCTTACACACACATATTATAGTTAAGGGTTAGGAATGCCACAGAGAGCCAGTTGTGTCCTATTCCTATCAAACAGCTCCAGCCTGGAAAAAATTAATTCCTATTAATATAATTCAGCCAGTTTTTATTAATGAGGTCTATTGAGGGAGGAGGTCCAAGCCATTGGACTGTGACTCAAATAATTTCCTAGTTCCTTCTGTGACCTTGAGCAAGTTGCTCAATATCCATGGCTGGAATTTTCTGAGACTCCAAAGATTTTAGAAGGACAGTAAAGCTGATTAATTGCTCTGGTTCATTGGCTGAAGTGAAAAATCATGCAATAGTGAGGTGAGAATTGTTGGTAAAACAGGAAAAACGAACAAACAAAAAGCTGGAGGAGAAATAGGTTCAGCTCAGCAATTGAGTTTTGCTCTTCAAGTTCCTTTCTGGCTTTATGCCTTTTCATTATATCTGGGAAATTTCTGAAACAAATATTTGACTTGTATAAAAATTAAAATATAACAAGAGTGTTTTCATTACTCATGCTTCCTAGAGCAAGCAATTTGACTTGAATAATCTAATTAACAGTAACTTCAAATTTGACTGCTTCCTGAAGTACTATTTTTTAAATAAAACCCACAGTTTCAATGCCATGCTTTTATATAGAGTATTTCATTACACTTTTCATTATGTCAGGTTGCTAAGTTTTTAGAGACAGTGACTGTATGGCAGTGTGAAAGACTCCAGCAGCAAATTTCCTGAGCTTTCAAGGCTTTTTGGTAATAAAATAAATGTATGGAGCTATTTTGACTTATGCTCACCCTAAACTTAGGTGACAGTGTAAGGAGGTGAAAGGGAAGCGATTGACTGCTGGATAAGCTTGTAGCCATAAAAAGAAAAATGCTGAAAGAAAAGAACTATTTCTATGATCTCATAATAAGTGAAATAAGTCATTGGAACACTTAGTTTCTTATTTTGATGTAGAAACAGCTGGACCAAGAAAGACTTGTCCTGTTGTTCAAAGGTCCTTATCTGGCATAAAACTTCCTCTACTGGTTCACAAGTCTGTCAGTCAGCCCTGAATATGTGAGAAAGTTGGACAAGATGATCACTGCTGGTTCCTTCCAGCTGAATGATTCTGTTGTTATTTTCCATATTCTCTATAAATTTTACATAAATCTGTTTCTGTTTTGACCAAAACACAGAGATATGGTGGGAAAAGTGAATGGGTTGAACTTTGTGTCAGCTCCACACAAACGAAGATCGACTGCATGCCGTGATCTTCCAAGGCATGGTCAAGGTGTGTAAGATCAGTTCAGGCATGATTACACCTGACTTATCATTTTCTGGGCCTACAAAAATAAATCTAACCAGAACCTGATTGTCTTTCTTCTCCTTTTTGTGTAAAAACTCTGGGAGAAATATGGAAAGAAGCCTCTGAAGAACACAGAGCTGAGGGAAGAACATGCAAGCTTTTTTAAGCAGGCTCCATGTTGGGAAAATTATTACTTATTAGATGTTTTTATTGAGACAGAGAGAAGCTCTTTCAGATGCCTGTTTTTCAGCTTTTAACTAGTTTCAGGCACTGCTGATTAATAAATATTAGTCAATGTGAGGCTGTTTTGTTGGTCTTGTGTGCACACACTTGGGAAAAAAAAGCTGCGATGTAAAGCCAAAATCCAGACTGAGCCCTTCTGTTACTGAATAGTCTGCTCAGCATTTTTAAATATTCAGCATTTGTCTGTCAAATGAATTTATGGGAAACACTGACATCAGCCACTTTAGGCCATAACAACCCAGCCCCACTTTTTAACGTGAGGGTCTAACACCCCCCTTCTCAGGGTGTGTGGAGATTCCTCCCTGGAGTGGGGACACCCTCAAGGTCACTCCTTGAGGATGAGAAAAGAGATTTTGTCACTGTGATGAGTGAGTGACATCAATCCCTACTTAATAACTGTTTTTCTAGCTTTAATACCATTGCTTCAATAAATAGTGCACTGTGCTCATAGAGCTGTCTACACTTTGTAGTAAAAAATACTACAAATAATTACTCTCTGATTAAGATGTTTATTATCATCATCAATTTAAATGAATAATTTTACTATTCATATAACTATGTTTGGGTTTCCATCCCATACAAAGGCTCAATTACACCTGTACAGTCCTTGAGGCAAACCAAGCCTGGGACTGGGATTGCATCCAGCCACATCCAGAGTCCCCTCTGGGAAGGACTTAGGAAAGCCAGGGGTTCCTTGCTGCACCTTGTGACTCAGCAGGAGGTCACCCTAATAAACCTTGCCCAAAGCTTCCAATCTGCCCAATATTCCCAAATTAAATTGGAAGTGCCTTCAGTGCACAGGACTAGAGAGCCAGTGTGCAAACAATAAGGAAACACTTTCCACCATGGCCACTGCAATGATTTTGTGCTGGTTTCCTAAGGACAGTGCCTCAGGATTTGCTAGTGGAAAAGCAACAGGCACATGTGAAACAGCTGGAAAGCAATAGTTAAGCAGCACGTGTAGTGAATAAATCAGCTGGTGCTTGCAGCAAGGGTGAAATATGGGATAAGTCTGTGGTTTGGAAAGTACCATAAAATTCTCTAGGGAAAATGCAGATTGGACTTGGCTTTAACCTCTCCTCAAATACAGATACAGTTCACTGATAGGTCACGTCAAAGGTCCCCTCTAACACCCCAACACGTCTGACTGTTGTCAGACAGACTGTAAATTGGATTGCTCCAATTATCTGGGCTCTGGGAAGAATAACAGTGCAGTAAATAAAGGTCTCTGGAGGTTTGTCACAGGCTTGTAACAGCTTAGTGAGTGCCAGTGCCATCCCCACGGATCAGCCTGGATTGGAACACTACAACATCTATGGACACTTAACTGCTGCTCTCCCAGGAGAGGCTGTTGTTGCAGATCCTACCCTGCCAGCGTCTCCCAGGAATTCAGGGAAGTGGTGATGTGAATTGGCTGAGAATGTAATTTTCCCCTCTTCTTCCCATCACACATAAAACACACGGCAGTGCCCGGACCAGCCGGTGTGAGGAATTAACACAGGCACTGCAAAGAGCACCTGCAACAATTTAGAGACACTTGGGAGTACAATGCAGACATTTTAAAGGAGAAAATTTCACAGCTTGCTTCTTGGATTATTGTATCTGACAACTGCCAGGCTTTTTTGGGGGTTTGCAGTTGGTGAGTGTCAACATTCCTGTGAGGGATTCTTTAAAAAAAAACCAAAAAACCAACTAACCTTTGGACCTGCTGAAAACAGAAGTGGAAGTTATTTGGGAGACTATTTATTTTCTAGCTCTCTAGCACTGAAAAATCATAGAATCACAGAATACCCTGAACTGGAAGAGATCCACTGGGATCATGGAGCCTGACCCCTGTCCCTGCCCAGACATCCCAACAATCCCACCCTGTCCATCCCTGGGAGCATTGTCCAAACTCTCCTGGAGCTCTGGCAGCCTTGGGGCCGTGCCCATTCCCTGGGGAGCCTGGGCAGTGCCCAGCACCCTCTGGGGAAGAACCTTTCCCTGAGCTCAGCCTGACCCTGCCCTGGCACAGCTCCAGCAGTTCCTTTGTGTCCTGCAGCCCTCGGTGAGGCTCCTCTCAGTCTCCTCCTCTCCAGGCTGAACGAGCCAAGTGCCCTCAGCCACTCCTCATACAAATTCCCCTCCAGATCTACATCCAGGAGTTGTGCTGTGCATCCTCAGAACCACTGTTATGTTACCTAGAGGAAGCAGAAGTTCTAAATAGATCCTTGGACGCTAATTACAGGGAGAAGAGTAGAAATTTTGCCTTGATAATGTTCTCGGTAATTATCCTTTATGGCATTATAAATCTGATTTTTTCCTCAAGTTTTCTATCTGCTTATGTTCCTCTGTGAAATGGAGGAGTTTATTTAAAATTAGCAGCAGTTTTATTAATGACACTCAACATTTCCAGTAATGGCTGTATAATGTAAATCCTGTAAAGTGCTTAATAGGACACAGCTTCTTGTTTGGATGTGTGTGGTGATAAATTAGAAAGAAACTAATAAAACATGGAGCAGAAGGAGAGAAAGCTGGAGAAATTTCAGGGCAGTGAACAGAGAGATGTGGCCAATAATGATGTATCTCACAGGTTATCAAAGGACAGTGAATAACCTTCATGTTTTTACAGGATTTTTCCTAAACTCTCTTAAATTTGTTAAGGTTCTTTTTATTTTTCCACCAGCAGTTCTTGGGTTTGCATCTGAATGGATCAGGGAGGAGAGTACCTCTAAGCTATGCCCTGAAAGTGTTCAAAGCCAGGCTGGATGGGGGCTTGGAGCAACCTGGAGTAGTGGAAGGTGACCCTGGATGACCAGGACTGGACAACCTTTATGCCCCAGAGCAGATTGCTCCAAGTCCCCTCCAAGCTGGCCTCAGTCACCCCTTCCAGGGGTGGCACAAGGTGTGGGCACATCCAGGATTTTGGGATATGCAGTGATTGGAGCTGCTTTCTCAATGTGTCCTTCAAGTTGTAGAAGATTAAGAGACTCTTTGAAAGGCATGAAGGAAATCTGAAGTTGTACCTAAAGAGAGAACTGTCAGTGTTAAAACATTTACTATATATTGCTTGGCCAATTATTATATTTCCATCAATACTTGGATTATTTAATAGAAAGTTCTTTTCTGTGATAAAACACAGGTTTCACATTTGCCATACCTTCAACTCTCAGAAGAATTCTGTTTGTGTCAGTGAAATATGACATCTTTGCTTTGACACGAAGGGAATTTGTTTTAAGAACTGTCTGACTGGTAGTGAGATCCCTGAACATCCATGAGATTCTTCACTGTAGCAAAAACGAGAGTGGGGTAGTTAAAAACTCAGTTTAAAGTCTTCTGGTCAATGAGAGTTCACTCTAAAAACAAAGCAGAACAAAGTAAGCCCAAGTCCATTAGGCTGCCACAGACACATTGCTGTTTCTATTGCTGTGGGATTTTAGTTGTCAGCAAAAGTATAAATACTTTTGGGAGACCCAAATCCCACTTCCAGTGCAAATATAAATCTATGATTTGTGTTATTAGCCAGCTTTTTGCTGACCCATAAACTTTGTGGACTGTTTTTTATGACAGGAGAGCTATGCAGGGTAGGAAGGGAGGAAATCAGTAATTTTAAATATATTAAATGGAAGTGATTGATCTCTTCTAGTAGTATAAAATAATCATGTTTGAGGTGACAGGAAAATCTGTGGGAAGCTCTGAATAATAGTATATACTAATGTTTAAATATATTATGACAATCCCTCTTTAAAAATCAAACTGCAGCTCTAAATCATGCTCTGATAGCCCTTATTATCTGAATTACCAACAGCCATTGCCTAGGATGTGGATGTAGATATAGATGGGGTTTAATTCTGTCATTTTTTAGCACTGGTCAGTGTTTGGAGCTATTTTCCTACACTGAGAGAAGTGTTTCCCACTGTCTGGCAGAAACACCTCTCCCTGTTTCCTGGAGGTCAGTGCACATCCATTGCACATATATATGTCCTGAAATGTGTGCACTGTCCTAAAACTCGACTGGCTGGAATTTTCAAACTTGCCTTAAGGATATGGATGCCCAGCTCTCATTAATTTTAATTCAATTACTTAATTTGGTTACTCATTTCCCGTTTTAATTTTAATGGGAATTGGGCATCCAAATCCCATAGGCAGGTTTAAAAATATCAGCCAGAAGATAATGAATATCCAAGGGAACGGAATTCCAGAGCAAGTTGGAACTTCTCTGCTGTGAAAGTTCTGCTAAAGAGCCATTTTGCTGCTTTGTGTGGTCAGGAGTCACAATTGAGGTTCTTCCAGAAAAAAACTGACAGTTCTTCAGAAGTCAACCTTCCTGTCTGAGAAAAATACTAAGAAAATGCAGGGGTTTTTAAGCATCTTTCATGTTACTCAGCTTTTATTTCACGGAAATTTCAAATAATGGTATAAAGAGTCTGTTTCTTCAAATAATGGTATAAAGAGTCTGTTTCTTCCTGCTGTTGTATCTGATATCTTTCATAAACCAAGTATTCAGAATTTATTGTCAAATCTAAAGCTGGTGACCAAATCAACAGAAGCTGTTATTGGTCTTATCATTCTGAATGCCTTTTCTCTATTTTTAATGTTTCTGGGGAGCAACATTCCTTTTTCTTTTACCAGATTGCAGCCTCTTTTGTGTACAATAGAACTATCCTGGAGAAATTAAATTTCTCAATTAGCAATGGAAAAAGAAGAGCACTTTAAATGGCAAAATAAGCAACTCAAACCTCCCTTAATTAATTTTATCATTGTTTTTTTTTTAAGAAAAAAATGCAGTTTAGCTTCACAGGGGAAAATGTCTCTTAATCATGCTACATTTAATTGGAACAAATAATTATAGTGAAATATTAATCATTATGCACTGAAGGCCCATTTGAAATGTAGTCATTGTGAATGGAAGCCAGCCTGCTTCCTGCATTAATTTGTGCTGTAACCTGGATCAGGTGTGTTTCCCAGAAATCTCTGTCCAGTGCTTGTAGCCATTGTAAAGCTGGTAATAGCTTGAGTATAAAATTCCATATAACTAAGCCACTGGATATGAAAATTCCCACTGTGAGAGCCTGTACACATCCTGGAAGAAACATTAGGATGGAGTTTTCAAAGCCCTGGGTATGTGCTGTCAGTATCCATTGTCATGGTAATCCCATGTCGAATTTTGCCATTAAATTCCATGGAAGTGGAGTTTCTCAGTGCCATGAGCTTGTAAAGAATTGCTTTCAAGAACTGGGGGGGGGAAAAAAAAGGTAAGCACTGTGATTGCATCCATCAGTTTCCATTGCATCAATCAGCTTCCATTTAAACGCCCTCTGTTGTTAAATTGAAATGAAGATGGATTTGTTGTTCTGGGTGGTTTAGACATCTATTAATTATACATGCACATAATATTTAATTATCGTAAAGTGTGGCAATTTTCTTGAATTAGAGATGGATTATTCCATTCAGATCCCAGCAATTGGACTTTATGATGTTTGTCAGTTCATAATTATCTTGGAATCACTAGCTTTGATGTGGGTATTAGGAAGTTTGGAAATCCTTGGAAATCCTACAATTTGAGGAGCCTCTTGTGGCTCACGTGGTCTCCTGGATGCCCATGGGAAATCTGAGGCCATGAAGTTTATTTATAACTTCTTCCAAGCTCCTGATTGCCTCACCCTGAGCTGTGCCAGGGGAGGACCAGGTGGGTCAGGAAAAGGTTCTTCCCCAGAGGGTGCTGGGCACTGCCCAGGGAATGGGCACGGCCCCAAGGCTGCCAGAGCTCCAGGAGGGTTTGGACCACGCTCCCAGGGATGGACAGGGTGGGATTGTTGGAGTGTGTGGGCAGGGACAGGGGCTGGACTGGATGATCCAGGTATTTCCCTTCCAACTCAGGATATTCTGTGACCCCTGGGGGAAGGGGAAGTGAGAAGAAGGAGAAAAGAAGACACAGCCAGAGGATTTGCTGGTGCCCAAGCTGAGCTCTCCAATTTCATCAAGCAATGAGAGCATTGAGTAATTTCCTCCCCAGAGAACTATTCAGATGCTGTGCAGTGTTTCCCTATTAAGAAAACTCTTTATGTTCCCTAGATTTTCCATGTGCCTCAACACCAAGGGTCAGCTGAACATGTATTACCTGTGCAATCAGAGCAAGCTTCGCTCACTTTTCCTCTCTTCCTGCTTTGGTCTTTCCCTGCTCCTTAAGTTTTCCAGGTGCCTGGCAGTGTTTTGCTTTGCCCAGGAAGAGCTGTGGCTGAGCATTCCTGCTCAGGAATTGGCAGCTTGCAGCCAAGGTGTGAGCGGAAAAATGTGTGGGAGAGGTGGAAGAGAGAGGGGTGGAGAGGGAGAAAGCTCAACTAAGCTCTTTTCTGGGAACCCTTTGGAGTTCAATCTTTCTGTCAGGTGCCTTTGACAGGAGTCAGGACTCACTGAATGCATGAAAGGAAGAGAAGAAAAAAGCAAGGCCGAGGCAATTTGAGATCGTATCCGGTGTATCTTGGAGCGAGATAGCATTCAAAGGCCAGGTTTAATTTAAGCAATGGCTCTGTGGAGTGTATTAACCTTTCCACCCTCCCTCCCTCCCTCCCCCCATGCTGTGCACTAACTGTCTTTTCTGGCTTTTTTAGGAGTATCTTTCCAGCTCTACTGCATCATTTTTCATCTTCTCTTTGAAGGAGGTATGTCCCTGAAATTATCTATTCGGAATCACGCTAATCCATCTGCTCCACTAAGGAAGGTAAATATGGATTGTAAATGGGGTTACTGTGACAAAAGCTGGGAGGTGGGAGGATGGAGAGGCAGGAGTAAGGATGGCAGCAGGATGGATGGAAATGATGGAGTTAGCAGGGCAAAATGAAGGGACCAGGGGGAATGTGGGTCAGATATTCTGCCAGTGTCAATGTCATAGGTGTGCTGGCTTTGGTAGGTCTGTGCCCATTGATTCCAGCAGGAAAGTTAGCCTTGCTTTCTAGTCCCAGCTAATTATAGCTGGTACCTCAGGCTCCTATCGATGCATGGGAATGACCTGGGGTTTATATCCTCTTCTTTTCTTCTCCGGTCTCTGACCTGACTTTTGTAGTGCCTCCTGAAATATTTGCTGGCTTAATCTACTGAGTTTGGCATCTGTGACTTGGACAGGACTAAAAAAACACCCCTCTACTCAGGATTTGAGTAACTGAGTTCTAGTTAGGATAAATTGGGCTTTAAAATGAATTTTTGTCGTTTTCTTTTTTTTTTTTATTACTGACTTTTTCCACTTACTTTTAAAGTTAAGCTCTAAGAAAAGAGAAAAAAGAAAACCATCATATGCTGAAGTTTGCTAAAACATTTTTTTCTACTTCAATGGTGTTTAGAGATGTAGAAATGCTGCACTCCTGTCATGACTGTCACTCTGTGCTGGCACTGCTGAGGGAC
>VXAX01002835.1:234-44490 GCA_013399835.1 Leptocoma aspasia
TGTCCCGCACCGCATCCCCGTGCCCGCGGGCCCGTCCCAGTTTGAGGGGGAGTCGGGGGTTCGCGCCCAGTGCCGGCACGTCGGGACGGCTCAGTTCTGCTCAGCACAGCCCAGCTCACGGCACAACCGAGCTCAGTCGACAGGGTGTCGCCGGTACCGGGACTCCCGGCCGTGCGTGTCCCGGGATCTCCCGGCCAGACCGTGCTGCGGTGGGGGGGAACACGCGGTGAGTCCGGGCACAGGGCGGTTTTGTGCCGGGCTCTTTGTGCGAAGGGGTGACACGGTCAAACACTGGCACCCCACGGCTGGAACCTCCCGGGCGGCGAGGGCCTTTCCCAGCCGCGTGGCACTGCTGTGCCTGGTCCCTTTGCCTGTGGGGATGGGGCCGTTCCTGGGGCACAGGCAGGCGGTGGGGAGGGGACCCGCCGGGGTTCCCCAGCAGGTCTGGGCTCCTCGGCAGGTAGAGCCGGTTTGGAGGAGCTGCGGGGCCGGGGAGGCTCCCGAGCCTCCCGCCCGGCCCGATGGCAGCTCCCCGGGGCGCCCAGCACCCACAGGGAGCTGGTGGGGAGCCTGGGAGTGAGCCATGCACATGGGGCAGAGCGGCAGGGGTGTGGGGACAGAAGCCCATGGAGCTGGGAGAGGGATGGACCAGAAATTGTGGCTCTCCTTCAGTCTTCTCTCTCATCTCTGCCGAGCCTGCATGTGGTGAGTTTGTTCGGGTCTCAGCCTCATGAAGTGAGGATGGGGACACGCTGCAGCCCCCACCCCACGCCTGCAGGTGTGACCCGAGCATCTCACATTCTGGGAAGGTTTATGGTCGCTGCAGGCTGGGGGCCATTGACACCCAAAAATGTGTGCACACAATAGGGGAGGGGGGAGCTGCCCACCCACCCAAATCATACACGGACCCTGCAGGTTCTCTGAGCTGTGCCACCAGACCACCCCCTGCAGCAAAGCCCCCTCCTCCAGTGCCACCAAGGTGCTGATCCACCCCCCTGATCTTCTCCAAGAAAGCGTTGGCACAGGCAGGTGTCACCGTGGCTGTCACTCTCCCCTGGCTATGGTGGGGAGGTCTGCCTGGCACAGAGGGCGGTGTCCCCTCATGAACCCCTCCATGTCCCTGCGCAGGGAGCAGGTTTGTGTCCCCAAAAGGTGACACGGAGGCAGGGCACCATCTGGTGGTGCCTGGGCACAGCACACGCCGGCTCACATGAGTGCTGCCCACCCACACGCTCCCAGCGAGGCCCCATGCGCTGTGCACACACGTGTGTGCACCCCACTGCCCAGAACCCGGGTGTGTGTGCACACGCACGTGCGCAGAGCACACACACGTACGCAGGACCCCACGTGTTCACGCACACCTCCGTCTTTGCACGTGCGCTCGTCTGCACATGGCTGCGGGCACTCGCAGGTGGGTGCCCAGCTGAGCCCACGGGTGCCCAGGTGACCCCACGGGTGCTGGCACAGCCGTGGGGCAAGTGCGAGGCTCGGTGAGACGCCTGTGCCACGCGTGGGCCGTGTCTGAGCACAGGTAGGTGACGTGTGTGCACGCTGGTGAACGGTGCTGTGCTCTCCGAGTTTCGGCCGGGCAGGCAGCACTGAGAAGGTGAGCACCGGGCATGCCTGCTGGATTCCCTGCTCCTCTGGGGTAGCAAGGCTGGACTGGCTTTCACTGCTAGCAGGGATCTCCCTCCTTGAGCCTGGGGAGTAATTTTCAGCTCTGCCCCAAATTCCCTGGGAGGACCTTGGGCCTGTGAACCCTTCCCGCTTGCCCAGGGCATAGGCTGAGGTGACCACAGGCGTGAGACATCACAGTCCATGGGGAGCGAGGACAGGGCACTTCCTGGGGCTCCGAAGCCCGCCAAGGCAGGTGGCTGCTCTCCAAGGGGTGTGTACGGCTGCAGAGGTTCTGGCCGCCAGCCTGGCTCGCACAGCTGGAGAGGGAAGAGCTAAATTTAAAGGTGTTGGGGGGGCCGGGTGAGGCTGGCTGGCACGGAGCTTCTCCCTGGCTGCCTGCACGGGAGGCACGGGCGTGTTTTCAGCTGCTGCACCCTTTCTTTCACTGGGGAGGTAGAGGCCTGACGGGGAGAAGCGCCGGTTTCATCAGCGGGAAATGAGGCCGAGGACTGAGCTTGGGCAGTGCCATGTGCCCCAGCAGGGGCGTCCCTGCCCCAGCACAGCCCTGACCTGTTCTGTGCAAACACCCCCAGACCCCCACACTGTCTAGCAGCTGTACTGTTCACACCCAGTCAGATACAGCCGCTCGCACAGCTGGACACACACACAGAGTTGGACACACTGATGCTCCCCCAGACTCCTTCACTTGGGGCCAGCCCCTCACACATGCACCCCACAGCCCAGATCCTTCATCCTCACACCATTCTGGGGTAATAAAAGTACTATTTGAGGGTGTTTATGACTTTTATTTAAAAATCCCTTTCCCATATAATTTTCAGGTCTGTAAGCCAGGCACAAGGTGCCTGTGTGAGCCTCTTGCAGGCAGGATGGAGAGTTAAGAAAAGCCACAGCAGGAAAGTAGGGGCTCCATCAGGCCCTGAAAACTGCTTTTGACTGCACTGGCCCCCAGGATCAGTGAGAGCACCCAAATTTTGGGGAGCACAGAGGCATTGAGCAAGGTGTGTCCGTGATGCCACCCCAGCACCTGCAGGTACTTAAGCAGCTACATGGGTGCTCCCACCCCCCAGCCACCAGACTCAGGACCTGGCAGGCACCAAGCAGACTTGGGAGCTTGCTAAAATGGAAGTAGAAAAAAAGCCTGGGACATCATCCAAAACTGCCGAGTGTTAATTAATTCGTCCCTGCGATGTGATCTGCCCTCGGCCCCAGAACATCCTAACATAGTCACAGCTGTGGCCGCCCACCCCAGCCTCCCTGCTGGCCACGGCCTTATTTTAGGGAAGACGTGGTGCAGCTGCTCTCCCAGCCCTTGAGCACCGATGGGTGCTGAGGGCCTTGAGATGTGGGTTGTAGAAGGAGGGCAGCTGTGCCAGTGTGTGTGGCCTTGATTGTGGGCTACAGCCACATCTGCCCTACAGCAGCCTGCCAGTTCCACAAAAAAGCAGCCCAAAATTCCCATGCGGGCTGGGACAGCACAGCAGAGGGACACACCATCGCCCCCGGGAGGTTGGATGGTGTCCCACTCAGCCCTTATTCCACCCGCAAAGTGAAATGACAGCATCAATGTGCTGTGTCTGGCAGGAGTCGGGTGCTGACACCTCCCCTGAGGGTCTAGCAGAGCTGCCTCATTCCCCCATGTCCCACCACCACTGTGACCCCAAAACTCCTCCTGCTCCTATACCCCATTCTCCTTCAGTGGGACAAGGGGGCCAGGCACAGCACCCCAGCCTGGCCCTTGACACAGAGTGCAAAGCAACTCCTTCTGCTTCTGCCTGTTCCTGTCTGACTTTTTATCCCTGAGGGCTGGGGATGAGGGCTGGGGTCATGCTGGCAAGCTGGGGACCACTCAGGCTGACTCTCTGCAGTGGGAGTGTCCCAGTGTCATGGGGTTGGGGACAGTAGTGCCACCTTGAAGAGTTTTCTCCACAATTCCCCATCTCTTGAAGTCCTGAGATGGGAGCAAGTGAAGCCAACCCTAAGCTTTGTCCTGGGAGAGGCAATACCCCATTAAGTGAGAGTGCGGCTGGCTTGGGGGGCACCAGCTACTGCTTTTGGGGCTGGGGGTGGGCAGGAGGGAGGGGGAGGCAGGGGCAAGGAGGGCAGGCAGTGCTGTGACTCAGCTGGGGGTGGCAGCGGGTGAGGTGTTTGTGTTTAGTTTCTAACGTTACGGTTTCCACAGCACCGGGAAGCAGCCCTGGGAGGCCATGGAGGCCCGGCAACAGTGAGGGCGGGATGGGGCAGCAGCTAGACCAGAGAAGCTGTTCTGTAGCTAAGGCCACAACAGCTAAAAATACTGCTGGCCATTGTCAGCAGCAACAAAGCCACTGGCATATTTTCAGCATTATCTCGGTTGCCATCAGCTCTGCCGCCCTCCCGGGAAGTGCTGTGCCCACTCCACCCAGGTACTGCTCTCCAAAGAGTTGGGCAGGGCCTCCCACCTGCCCCTGGGTGCAGCCACTGTGCCTCAGTTTCCCTCCTGCACATTGTCTTATGGTGCCACCCCCCATCCCACTGTTGTCATCCAACTTCTTCCACCCCACAAAGAGCCCTGAGCTGCCACATTCATCCCTTTCACATACACAGTGTCCCCTGCCCCTAATGAGTGCCTGGGGACAGATGGCTCACAGGACAGCCATCTCCATCCAGGCAGCTCCAGTCCAGCCCAGGCAGCTGGAAGGGAACAGCAGAGACTGGAAGCAATGGGTTGGCCAAGTGTCACCAGGAGATTGGTGACAGCCCCTCCTCCTTGCTGGGGCACTAGCCCTCCTCCTTGGCTCATTCCAGCAGGCAAAGCCAAGAAGGCTGCTAAGCTGCCCAGTCCAGCTGTGCTCAGCAGGGAGCTGTCGTTGCTCACCCTGGGTGAAGCGAGTTGGCGTGGTCTCAGCACAGCGACCGGGTGGCCAGGGAGGGCCGTGCCAGGCTGTGCAGGCACTGCCAGCAGCTGGGCACTGCCCCAGCCCCAAACCACCAGGATAACACTGGATTTGTGCAGATTTCCCCACTAAAACAGGGAGTGAGCAGGGTTTAACTTGCCTTTTCCCTGCCAGAGCAGCTCAGCTTTCCTTCCTTCCTTCCGGCGAGTCGTTCTCCACCATGGAGAGAACAGATCAGCATCAGTTTGTCTGCAGCAGCTCGGGGCAGGGGCAGGGTGGTGACAGTGACCCAGAACTATGCTCAGGAGTTGGATGGCCAGAGACAGGTTGGATCTGCGGGTGGTCTGTGGCTGCCCATGGGCACTTTGCTGGGCAGGGGGCACAGCCAAGGCACGCAAAGAGTCCGTCTGGTGGCACTTGGATTTGTCAGCACAGCCCCGAGCTGGGACTGCTGTGGCCCTGCTGGGATCCCACCCCAGCCTGTTAGCTGCGTCCTTCCATCGCTGTACGGCAAGCTTAGGACCAGGGCCAAGCAGGAAGGACTGTTTACCCCTTCCCTGTGCTCCTCAAGTACCTGCTGAACCTGCCTGTCCTCATAACAGCCCCAGCATGTCCCTTAACACACACTGGGGGGCCCTTTTGGTTTGCATGGGGGGTGGCTCTGCACCCCTCTCCCCTGCTCCATGTCCCCTTGACATCCTACCCCACTCTCCTCTTGGCGTCTTGCTTGCTCCAGCTGCAGATCCTTGAGCAGAGTAGAGTAACCTCTCCCTACAGCACAGATGGTCCCTATGGCAAGGGGAAAGGGAGGTGAGACCTGCTTTGTGAGAGGCAGGGAGCCCCACTTCCCTGGGGAAAGACACGTGGATAGGGGCTGTGTCCCTGGTGGGACTGAATGCTGCTGCTGGGGCATCTGTGGCTGGGGTGGGGGGGTTAGTCATCTACACCCCAAAAATGGGAGAGCTGTGGGCCACCCTACCAGCAGCACCCCTGGAAGCAGAGATTGAAGAGTGGGTGGAAGAAAGGGGTCTGGCAAGAGCAGAACTCTGCACGTAGGTAGAGGGGGATGCTGGGGAGCAGAGACCAGGGATACGGGAGGCAGCATTACTGTGGGGGGAGGTGTGGGGGCCAGCCAGACCTTGCAGGAGCAGATATTTGGGGCGGGGAGCGGAGGAGACCTGCAGTGAAGTGGGGTGAGACCAGATCCGCCACTTCAGTAGGGATTGAAGGGCGGGGGGAATCGGGGTCCTTCCTCAGCCTCAGTCCTGGTCCCCATTCCCCGGCAGCGGGGCGGGGAGCACGCAGCCCCCCGGCCGGGCCCCGCGGTGGTGGCCCGGGGGGGCGGGAGGCAACGGCGCGGGGCNGGCAACGGCGGGGGGCGGGGAGGAGCGGAGGAGAGCGGCGGCACCGAGACCGGTCCCGGCGGCCAGGGCACCGCGGTGGGTCGGTACCCGGCGGGCTCCGGCGGCCCCGGCTCCGCGGCGGCTCCGGTACCTTTGGGCGGCTCCGCACCCGGGCAGCTCGGCACCTCCGGTACTCCTGGCAGGCTCCGGTGCCCCGAGTGGCTCCGGTACCATTGGAAGGCTCCGCTGCCCCGTGGCGGCCGCGCACCCCGGCGGCTCCGGTGTCTCGGCTCCGGGCAGAGGCGAAGGAGGCGGCGGCCGCAGCCAGGCAAGCGGGCGGGGGCGGCCGGGCCGGAGCTCAGCGCCCCCGAGTCCCGGGACCCTCGCCCGCGCTCCCTCCGAGGGCAGCGGGGCACCCAGGAGGGATTCGCTGTAGGGTGAATCCAGGGAGGGCAGGGGGAATACACAACCCCCATGCCGAGAGCGGGCCGGATCCGGGATTTGCGCAGAACAAAGGACCATGGAGGGTGTGTATGGAAAAGTACCGGCGGGAGGGGAGCGTTGTTCGTCTGCAAACTGGGCTGGGGGCGACGGTGCGTGGTGCGAGGGCTGGGTGTGCCAGGGCAGCATTCCCCCCCTCCTCCCCGGGCTGGGGGCTCTGCAGGGAACCGGCATTGCAGCCATCCCCACATCTGAGGGGTTTCTGCCTCCCCAGTCATCCTACCGCAGGTTTAACGGTACAGAGGGGCTGCAGGATTTGCACCTGGCTCAGGGGCTGCAGAGTGCCCGGAGTGCGGCAGGAAGGGGTGGATGTGTAGGTGGGCGTGGAGGTCTCATGCAGGGCATTTGTGGTACTGTACGAGGTGGGCTTAGGGGTGCTGTGCTTGTAAAGGAGGGTTGGGGGTGGCTGGGAGGCAGATGAGGGATCCGTGGGGCTGGCATTTGCCACTCCTTGTGCTGGTGGCAGAAATGCCGCCTGTGCTTGTCCACGTGATCCGCCCGCTGCTGTGCCAGCCACCTCTGGGCTCTGCACCCCAGTGCCCTGGCCATGAACCAGGACATGGGGGGACTCCGGGCGATGGGGCTGTGCTGCGCAGGCACCGAGGCTCGGAGACCTGCAGGAGGGCAGCGCTCCCCCTTACGTGATCTCGGCTGCGTGACCGGGTCTCGCAAGGGGAGATATTTATAGCACTGCTCCACTAGCCCGAGGTTTGCACGGCCTGGAACGGGGCTGGCAGCTGCTGCCCCCCCTTCCAGAAGCCTCTGGATGCAGCTGAGCCGTTTCCCTGGCGGGGCCGGGGTGGGTGGGAGCCCGCAGGGCTGAACGGGCTGCATGGAACATGCTGGGGCTCGCTGCCAGATTACAGGCTCCTGCGTGCTCTGCTGCCTGCAATGCTGCCTGCAATGCTGCCTGCAATGCTGCCTGCATGCTGGGTGCTGCGGAGGCCTCACAGGGAGGGTGCAGGGAGCAGCTTTTGCTTTGGCTTGGGCCAGCCAGGCTCTGGCAAAGGAATACACCACTGTGCAAGCATGGGGACAGGAGGGAGAGTTCATGTTTTGACTTTGCCGTGAGACACAGACTGGGCAGAGCTATTGCGGGGGAAGGTGAGAAGACAGGTGGGACTGCATATCCAGGAGTGTTTTCCACATGCTTTGTCCCTGTGATTCCAACCACCACGTGTTCCTAGCAAAGGGAAATGAGAGGTCTGGGAACTTGCCCCGAGTCAATCCTTGCTGCTCTGTGCTTGGAGCAGGCTTGTGTCCTGCTGGAGCCACCAGCACGTGGTGACGGCCGGTGCTGGAGCCATGTTCTCTCTTTGTGTCAGATGGTCCCACGGACATGGTCCTCTCCTGACCAGACATCTGCTCTGCTGATGTCTCCAGGCTCTTGCTTCCCTGGCACAAAGCCTCGCAGTGTGTGGGGATGCCTCTGTGCGTGCCCCGGCTCCTCTCCCAGTCTCCCGATCCTCACAGTTTGCACGTGCCAGCCAGATGCCATTGCTGTGCTGCTGTCACCACCCCATTCCAGACCCCCTCTCCATCTTTTTTACGCCCTCCACCCAGAAATGCCAGCACCAGGCCAGCAGCTGTGTTGTGCCCTCCTGCTGTGCTCACTGGGTGTGTGGCATCTGCTCACCGTTGGGTGGGGGGAAGGAGTGGGGCAGGGAGAGGCAGGAGTGAGAGATCAGGGTGAGGGATAAAGCCAGGCCTATTTTTATACTGCAAAGTAATTACCAGAGCTTTCCAATCCTTAATCTGCTGAGAGCACCCTGGTGCGATTGGATCCTTCCCCAAGCCTGGCAACAATTCCCCCATCACACATCTCCTGCGTCAAAGCCCCGTAAACTCCCACACTTGGGCTCACACTGGGATACATGTGCTGCAGAGCTGCTAGCTCATCTGCCCCCCACTTCCAGCAGCCCCTGGCTCAGGAACTGGGATGGGGACCCTGGCTGGGACCCTGGTTTACAGCTGGGAGGATCTCACCGCTGAGCCAGTGGAGTAGTCTGCAGCCTTGGCCACCTGGCTCAGCTGCTGGCTAGATTTGGATCCCAGTACTGTGAACACACTAAATCCATGTTTTCCCCATCAGCTGCCTCCCAGGGGGTTTTGGTCGAGATTAGTGGCCCACACAGCACCCTCCAGCACCATCCAGCTTGGCTTCCCGCTGGCACAGACGGGGTTTGGGGTGCGTCCTTCCCGACGGCGCACAGGGCGGTTCTGGATGGCAGTGCCAAGTCTCGGCTGGATCCTTTCCCGGCCTCTCCCTGTCCTGTCGCCGTGCCAGGGGGTTGCTGAAGAACCTGTTCCATAGCTCCCGCCATGGAGGAGGAAATGTCGGGTGATGTTTGCGAGCACACCTCTCATCCCGGAGCTGCGGGACTGCTTTGCCTTTGCCTCTGCCTCTGTGCAGCTGGCTCCAGGGTAGAGCCAGGGGGATCTTGACACCCCAGGGGTGGAGATGAGGACTCACTTTCCTCCACCCACCCTGCGCCCACCAGCTCTACGACACCTCACCCCAAAGCCTGCCTGGGCTGTTCAGCCCTGTTCCATAACAGGGAAAAAGGCTTTTTGTGCCACGATTCTTCCACTGTGGAGTTTGCAACACCCTTGCCAAGTATTTGGGACTAGCCCTCGATCCATCTGTCTCAGTGCACTGCAGCAGGCACAAAGTAAACTTGGAAGTGTACAGGATGCAGTGCCCCCACAAACGCTGCTGTTCTAGAGAAGGACCCAGTGCCAGGGATTGCAGAGGGTGAGCCGCCTTCAGGGCATCGCCAGGTGACCCCACCAATGTCTCTTCCCCCTGCCTGGCAGGGACCCAGCGCCCTGCCTGAGGCAATGGCCATAAAAGGTCCTGAAATGGAGAAGATGGGCGGGGGGCCGGGCTGCCTCTCCAGATCCCTGAATGGGATCTTCCCGTCTGCCCACGCAGGTCGGGCTTGCCAGGAAGTGGGAATGGGAGGCTGGGTGGAGAGGAGCAGCCCTAGCAGCCTGGAGCGGGTTCAGGAGGCTGGGGCACACCGTGCTCCCCTCCGCCTCCCCCTGCTTCCCTAGGGGGCACGTTTGGACCATGGCCCGGGATGCCGGGGATCTGCATCGCCTCCCACGGAGGGCTCAGGGGGATAAAAGCTGCCTTTTCATCGGCACCTGAGCTGTGGGGCAGTGGGGGCTGGGGGGCGAGGGGCACTCAGCGGGCTCCCCTGCCGGCCCCCCACTGCCTCTCCCCAGACAATGGCCACCCTTTGTTGGGGTTTTACGCGTCCGGCCCCCTTCCCGTGGCCCAGCTGGTGACATTTTACCACCTCCACATTCCCATGGGGATTCAAAGGGCACAGATGCACCGTGAAACCACAAAGCACAGCCTCCCCCCCAGCGCTCCTCCTCCCTTGTGCCTCAGCATCCCCAGGGAAGCAGAGCCGGGCTGCGCAGAGGGGATGCTCACACTGGGAACCTTCCTTTGGAGCTATTTCAAGGGTGACCTGCCAGCCCTTGGGAGTTCCCTCCATCTTCCTGCCCTTCCCTTGTCATCAGCTCTCCATTCCTTTGTGACTCTGTTGAGTCACACCCCTGTCCCAAGAGGGCTTGGCATGCCAGACCCCCACTGATGGGAGGTGAAGGGCGGCAGCGTGGGCGCCATTTCCAGGCTGGTGACACTTGACCTTTTGGAGCTGGAGCCGTGTGGGTGGTACCCACCCCTGCCCTGCAGGCACCCGGCTGCCAGGGCAATGCCAGGCAGGGCTGGTAGTGGCAGACCCAGCGTTGCCCTGGGCTCCTGGGTGTAGCCGGTTTGTGGGTGTAGCCACGCTGTGGGATACACAGTGGCCTCTGTCCTTTCAAGGGAGGTCCCAGCGTGCAGGCGTCCAGCCCCTGTCCCTTCCCTCCTGCTCCCAGACTTCTGGGGGCTTTCCCTCAAGGATCTGGGCAAATAGCCCAGTTCCTCCCAACCAGTCATTGCCTCCGCAGGGACCTTGGGAAAACAGCCTGTAAACAGGCAGATGGAGAGCGTGAGTCACAGTGACCGAGAGGGAAATAAATGCATGAGGGGAATTTTCAGCATGCACTGGGTCATGGGGATGAATCCAGCCTCTCCCAGTGATGGTGAGTGGCTGGCACGTAGGTGCTCTCCTGTGGAGCCAGCTGTCCCAGGAAGGGGTGTTTATTCCACTGACAGGAATGTGTCCGGACGAGCTGCAAAACAGATCCAGTCCTCTTCCCCCACCAAAAGCATCCCCTGATCCTTGCTACTTTCATCCCAAGGGATGAGCAGTTGCTGCCCTGCAGGCAGCAGCACTTCAGCACGCAGCACCCTGCCCGTAGAACCATGCAGATCATTTCCCCGCTGAAAGTCACCCTGCCGTGGTTATTTTTGGCTGCCGGCGGGGCCGGAGGAGCTGGCTCTCTCCCAGCTGCTGCAGCGCGTCCCGTTTGGAATTGCGTCTTGCGTGGTGGGTAGCGCTTGGGTGAACAGGCTGCCTCCAGCATCCCGCTCCCTGCTGCCAAGTACCTGCCAGCTCCCTCGCCCGTGCGCAAGGCAAGAGTGCAGTCTAGTGGCTAATCCCACTGGGGACACCGGTGACGCTGGGGATTAACTTCTGCAAAAGCCTCCGGTGACACTGGGCGCCTCTCTGAGCGTCACCTTACCATGCCAGCTCGGGGGCTGGTAGCCCAGGGTGGTAAGAGGTTTATCGAGGGTCCAAAACCGCTGTCCTTTTCCCTGACCTCACTTGGGGCACCCCGGGCTGGGAGCCACGGCAGAGTGTGTGCAGGGCCTGGGAGTGTGTTTGCCGAGGTGAGAGGTGCCCTCGGGGGCGGGGGGGAAGGATACAGCTCCCGAGGATGAAAGGTGCACGTGGGTTTGCCTGGGGAAAGGAAGCAGCTCACTCCAGGTGCTTCGCCCAGGACATGCACTCACCTGCTCCACCCCAGGAGCACCCAGCCCAAACCTTCTCGTGCTTCTCCGTCAAGAGCCGCTATTGCCGTGTCCCCCACAGTACATCAGCTCCGTCCCCTGCCCAGCATGGGGGGGACCCGGTGCGGGACTGATGCTCCCCGGTGCTGCTGAGTGATGCTGAGAGTTTTGGGGGCGAGGGGTGTAGGTTACCTCTTTTTGCCCCCCGAGACCCTCGTGAGGTCCGGCTGGGGCTCATTTCCTGCTCTGCCCCCCCCTCCCCCGCCCCACGCCGTTGGCTGCACCGGGGCTGACGTCCCTAAGATATGCTGATTTATTCACATTAATTCTTTTTCCGCGGGGCTTGGGGGATTTCGGGGAGGCGGTGGCAGTGGGGCGGGGGGACCTCTTCGCTGCCCCGGCCCCTCCGGCCTGGGGTCCCCCCGCGAACGGCCCCTGCCTCCCTCCCTGCCCCGAGGGTTGCCGTGGGAACCGCACCGGGCTTCTGATGTCACCGGGGCTGTTGCTACGCGACCGGTCCGCTCGCCCATCCCCGTGTGAGGTCACTGTCGCTATGGCGACGGCCGGTGCGAGGGGGGGGATGCGGGGCCTCCCCCGGGGCCGGGGGGCGGTCCCGGGGCCGGAGCCGCGGAGCTCCCCCCACGTACCCCCGGGCGGGGGGCGGGTACGAAGGCGGCGAGGGTGGTGTCCTCCCAGGGGAACAGCAAAAGCTTCTCATTAAAAGAGTGAAAAAAGGAAAATAAAGCTTGGTTGGTTGGTTTTTTTTTTNCGAGATATTATTTTTAGAAATCCTGGCGGAAAAGCTGCCCGTGGAAAAGCTGCCCGCGTCGGGAACGTCTTCTCGTTCCACGGGAAACGCGCTTCCCCGTGGAAGCAGGCAGCGGTGGGGCTGGGCTCCGTGGGGAGTGGGCACGGGAGGGAGGGGGCGATCGGCGGGCTCAGCCACGTCCCGGCGCTGCA
The DNA here is from genome assembly GCA_013399835.1 of Leptocoma aspasia. Classification (NCBI taxonomy): domain Eukaryota; kingdom Metazoa; phylum Chordata; class Aves; order Passeriformes; family Nectariniidae; genus Leptocoma; species Leptocoma aspasia. Next base: position 12,462 of record VXAX01002835.1, read on the forward strand.
GCCCATTTTCTGCTCTGGTCCCAGTCCCCGCGGCGACTCGGAGACCGTGGGTTTTACATTTCCCCAGCCTGCATTCCTGCTGGAGGCGGTTTCTTTCTAAACCCTGACATCTGCTCCATGGAAATCGATGGAGCTGCTCCTTCCGAGGCACAAATCCCTGCTCCTGTCCTGCCACTGGCTCTGGGGCCCCGGCCAGGCCAGGCACCATCACAGCCAGTGGCTTTGCTCATGCTGCTGCGGGCATGTCCACTCACTGCCCCTTTTCTCTGGGGACCTGCCCCATCCCTCCACCCTGCCACCCCCAAGGCTGCTGCCCACTCCGGTGATCTTGCTGGCCATGAAGCCACGGGGATTAGCAGCTTCCTCTGGACAAGGATTTAGCCAAAGCTACTTAGAGCCACACCGGGCAGGCAGCAGCCAGCTTGGTTGGAGAGAGGGAGATGGGGAAAGCCAGGACATGCGGCCTGAGCCTCCTAAGGATGCTGAGAAGGAAAGGGGTTTCCCGGGGTTAATAGCTCAGCATCTCTTGGTGGAACCCTGGGTTTGGCCAAACCATGTGTTCTGCAGTGTTTCCCCTTGCCCTGTGAGCCCTCATCCTCTGCTATTTCCAAAGCTTTGTGGAGACCTTTGAGCCAAATGTCCATCCTGTGCAGGCGGGCTGGAGAGGACAGAGGGACGGGAAGGGGCAGACGCCGCTCACATGGTGCTGCCAGCCAAAATGTAGGACAAGAGCTGGCAGATGGAGGCGGGCAGACAGAGGATCGGGAGGCTGCACCGAGGCACTCTTTGCTGTGACAGGATCTTGGCTCACGGCTGGTTCAACAGCTGCTGAGCTTCCCGGGGCTGGGGGCTGCGGGACTCCGGAGGGACAGAGGACATGGGGACGGGGAACTTGAGTGACTCCCCAGGGAAAGGAGCAGCTGAGGAAGGAGCAGGCAAAGGCTCTCTGCTGAAGTTGTAGAGATGAGGGGTCTGGCTGGAGCTGTGGGTGGGGGATGGAGCAGGGGGGAGGGGACTCACAGCCCCATCTGGGACATGTTCCTGTCCTGCCAATGGCATGGGGAGCACCGTGTGCACTCCTGCTCTCTTGGACCTCCTGGATCACTGCAGACACCACAAGGTAAACTCAGCACCAAGCCTGTGTAACCCTCACAGCAGGTGAATCAGAGCAGTGGAAAGCCTCCACCCGCCCTGCCATAGCACATGGGCAAAGTGGGAACTCCATCTGAGGGACCCTGGGCCAACTCTGGGCTCTTCAAAGGCCCCTCTGGTGGCCTTATCCTCTGCTGATAGGATCCTCTGGTACCTTATGGGGAGAGGCTCAGGGGAAAATCTGGCTGCAATGAAGGGATAGGAAGGATATCCTGCTTGCTTAGGGAAGAGGTCATCAGGTAAAGTAGCCAAGGGAATCCTGTCCTGCAGCAGCCAGGCCACAGCAAAGGGCTGCACTGGGGATTGAGGAGAGCCTGACTGCCCACTGAGAGGTTTGGGGGCTAGTCCTGCTGGCACTGAGCCTGTGCAGGACCTACTGGGACCCTCACAGAGCCTGTGGTTTAACCCAGGTATTTGTGGGGTTGCCGTTACCGCAGTCCTTACCTCCCAAGCCTTCTGTTGTGGCTCCATCCTGGCTCCTGCTCCTCACACAGACTATTATGGGACAGGACAGGATGGTCAAAGCCATCATCTGCCAGACCCCAGGCAAGGAATCCTGGTCCCCACTGAGCAGCCCCCAGGTGCCCTGTCAGCTGCTGGAGGACAAGGCAGGACCTCAAGCTCCAGCTCCCCTGTATCCACCTCTTCCACCCACTGCCTCCCCCTTTCCCAGGGCAGGGGGCTGTGGTTTGTCTGGAGGGTAGAGAGGTGGGAAGCTCTGTCCCTGGCAGAGGGATTCCCTGCCGGGCAGGGCAGCTCTGTGCACACCTGAGCCAGGTGAGGCTTTTAGAGAGGAGGCAGAAGATGAAATCGGGAGATGGAGCAGAGAAACAAGGATCAAGTTTTAGACATCTCTCCCCTGTTTCACACCCGGAGCAAAAGCAGGAACATCCAAAGCTGGAGGGATGCTGAGAGGAGCTGCTGGCAGGCAGCTGTTGCACAGCTCCTACCCTCGAGTGGGGCACAGCCAAAAAAGACGTCATTGCTCCCAAATGCAGGATCACACAGCTCTAAGGCTCGGGGACAGAGTCCTGCCATGCCACCATGGCTGGGGACGCTGCTCCGGGTCTGGTGCCATCGTGTGGACACACGACACTTGCACGAACCCCTCGTCCCCTTCCCTGGCGGAGAGACCAAGCTTGGCAGCACTGTTCCCCCGGGCTGTACCGAACACCAGAGGGTTTTTTGCCCACTCCCACCACCCCAAGTCTCCCAAAATCTTGCCCACTGTCTGGATCTCCCGCTCAGCCGTCAGTGCTGTGCCTTCCCTCCCCAACCCATCAACTCCATTGCTGTACCCCACCCGCTCTGGCCACCCCCAAATTGTGACTACATCGGGGGGTCAAGTACCTGCTGATCTGGGGAGGAATCCCCCAAGCCCCCTGCGCCAGGGAAAGGGGGAAAATAAATGACCACAAGTGGCCAGACATGGAAAGATATGATGAGACTGGGGGGAACCTGCTCTGCTCCCCAGGTTTTAAGAGAGGCTCTCTGCCACATGTAAACTTTCTCTCCAGATTTTACATCCCTTCTTCCCTCATTTAATACTCCCTCTTGTCCGTTTTCCAGGAAATCCCGCACACCTCCTCACGGACAAGCCCAGATGAGCTCCAGGCCCCCCTTTTCCCTGGGGGCACCATGCCAGCACATCCCCAGGGTGCCCCATCACCGCGCCCAGCCTTGGGGGTGCCGGGGGGCTGCAGTGAGCGGGCACAGCGCCATCGCCACCGCCGCAGCCCAGCACGGGGATGCGGGCGAATGCCTGCCCTGCCCGGGAGCCCCATCCCGGCGGGGGCTGGGGGTGGCCCGCGGTGGCCCCGTGTCTGCCGGACACGCCGGAGCTCCCACGCGTTCCCACCAGAGGGAGCCCAAAGGACGCGAATCGTGGGACACGCCACAGCCCGGGGAGGCGAACGGGGACTGTCACCCCTCGGTGCGGTTTGCAAATGCCCCGACACCTCCTTCCAGCCGCCACACACCCCGGGGAGAAACCCCGCGTGTCTGTCCCTCCGTGAGCCATCCCTGTCCCGGGGGGCTGCACCCCCTGCAGGGAATTTGGGACCGGACACATCGGAAAACAGCGGCTGTGGCAGCAAAGAGGGTGTTCCCAGACCTCGGGGCAGCCCCGAATCATCGCTCTGACAGGTGCATTTCCCCCAGTTCAAACCATCACCCGACATCACGTCCAAACTCTGATCACTTTACGGTGGATGTAGTTGGCTTAAATTAATGCAGACGAAAAGCACCAGGAAGGGAGGGTTTGAAATTATGCTCCTGGTGCTTTTGGAACGTTGGTTCATGGCATTGCACCAGAAGATTTCCCATTCACACCTCGTCGTTCCACAGGTTTGAGTACTGTTGGACACGTTGGTGGGAAAAGGGAGCAGGATGGAAATAACCTGCCAGATGGGGATGGAAGAGTCAGAGAAGAAATATTGCAGGCAATGTTTCATGATGTCAGAGGAAAGTCCCTCCCATTTGCCCAGCATTTGCTCGTTTATTTAAAGCCCATCATTAGTGGCAGCCACGTGGAAGGGGATTTAAACCAGTCCTGAGTGAATTAGGTGCCACATTTTAACCATGTGTCTAATCTACCAAAGTCCTCTTCAATTCCTGCTTTCCACTGAAAACTGCTGCTTTCTTCATCAGCCAGGAGGTCTGGGGGCTCCAGCCCTTCCCCTGCATGGGGGAAATTTTGGGCACATTAGAGGCTGGGGCTGAAAGCAGGCGGCTGCCACTGTGTCAACAAGAAGCAGAGAGGCTGTGGGCCAGGGAAAATCATGGAATAAATGGGATCTGGGCCAAATCCAGGCAGACAGTGCCAGGCTGCTACTCAGAACTGCTGCCAGAGCAGTCTGGCACAGACAAGGAGAGGAAATCCCAGCCAGACCTGGAATTTAATGCTGACTTCTTGGTGAAGTGGCTGAAAATGTTCAGCTCTTGGGGACTTCGAGGCACAGAAGCAAACAGAGGCCAAGACACTTGTAGGAGGCCATCAAGCCTGAATGGGAAACCCCAACATGGCCATCAGGAGGAAAACACTTTTATGGGTTGAGTTTGTGCCTCAGACTCTTCACAGCAGTCCCAGAGATGCTGGAAGCAGGGTGTGCATGTCCCAGGCCTTGTGGTGAGATGGCTGAAATGGGAAAAGTTGCCTGTCCACCAGGGAAACACCTCAAAGAGGGAGGAGAGGAGAAAACAGGAATTTCCTTAGAACTGCTCTGGCAGGCAGGAGCACAAAGGGAAACTGAGGCATAGGAGAGTGGACTGGTGGGATGGGGTGGGACAGGGCAGTTGAAACATGTGGATGCAAAGATGTCCCCAACCCTCTCCTCTAGAGCTGCTGGTGAGGGTGGCACCAGGTGGCTGGCAAGTGTAGGGTTAACCCAGCCCATCCCTTCCCAGGTGCTGCCCTGCCCAGCCCAGGACAATAAAAGGGCTGGGGGAAGCCTGCACAAAGGGCTAATGGGGCAGAAGGGAGATGCTGCTGTCCCCAGGCTTGAAAGGTGGTGGCAGCAGAGCTGTGCTGCCACACCAGAGCCGGTTCCCTGGCTTGGGAGTGTGTTGTACTGGACAGCACTGGCAGTTTTCCTCTGGTATGACTGTGCCAGCCTGATGGCTTTCACCCACTCACCACCATCCTGCTGGAGAGGGGAACTGGACTGGCTGGACCTGTTGTGCTTGTGAGATATGGGTTTGGGATTATCCTTAGTGGGTACAGATGGGATATTTAATTATTCCTTCCAGTTTTCTTCAGAGAATGAAAATCAGGCTGAGAGTCTCTCCACTTAGTCCCTCCACTTAGAGAAAAATGTCATCCCTTATTGTCTTCCATCCCCTGGTGTCAGTTAAGGGCAGGATGACTCTGGCATCTTGCTGTGGTCCCCGGGGTGGGTGTCCTTTGGACCTGCCACCCTGCATCTGTCTGGCCGTGCCTGTGTCCCCATCTCTGCTTCACTCCATCACTGTGCATGTCACACCATAACCAGGCTGATGTGACTTGGCCCTGTGGCTTCTTGTTCAGCCCATCCTGTGCCTCTGAGTGACCTCTGCTCGCTGCTGGAGGGGTGAGGTGATGCTGACAGCCCTGAGAGGTGCAGGTGAGCCCTCTGGAAAGCCACACCATGGCATTTCTCACACTCCTGCTTCTTGCCCATCCTGGTGTCATATATCTGATCCATCCCAGACCAAAATCAGACTCCTGGATGCTTCAGTCTCGCTGGCCTCTGTGATGATCCCTCCTCCCTGAGCCAAAGGGATGGGCAGGCAGGTTACACAAAGAGCTGGGAGCTCACTGTGGAGCTCTCCTCATATCCAGCTCCAATTTGCTGGCACCAAAACTCTACAAGTTTCTGAAGGGGCTGGATCCACTGGAGCCTGAGCATGCCCTGTTCTCTGGCACAGCATAACTGCTGGCAGCTCTCTCACAAATTTAGGTGCCACTTGCTGCCTGTGCTTGGAGATGAACCTTGCCACCAACTTGCTAGATTGTTTGTCTCAGAGCACAGAGTATTTCAGGCTGTTTATTCACATTTGTGGCATGTTGTCTTCCTCCTGGGGCTCAGGAAACTTTCATTCATACTGAAGTTCCCATATTACTATCTCTGAGAGCTCATTATGTTCTTTGAGCTTTAATTCTCTCTCTAAATGCAGCATAAACTTTCTGATGGAAAAAATGAACCTCGGCACGTGTCCCACTTTTTTTTTTTTAGTTGAATTTCTTTTGGATGCAAAACAAGCATGGAAAAGTACAGCCCTGAAGTTTATTGGTACCTGGAAATTGAGGCTCAGAGTAAAATCCTGTCACAGGACATAGAGCAGAGTGTGGTGTTCTTGCATAGGGAAGGTGCACCCCAGCCCTTTTTTCTTCCAGTGGACCAGCAAAAGTTCCAACAACCAGTGTAAGTTGCTCCCACCCTCCCCAGCTGCCAGCTGTTGCACTGCAAAGAAGAAAGCAATAAGAAAAACTGTGGTGTCATTAATGTGATGATTAAATTGGCATCTGGGGGTGTCAGCATGAAGAACAAGGCTCTCACATCCTCATCCCTGCCACCCCATGGTCCTGCCCCTTGTCCTGGCCCATGCCAGACCCTGGAGATGCTCATTTGCAAATAAATTCATGTGAAAGTGCTGCAGGTCCTGTGATGAGTTTCCCCCTCTATCCTGCATCTCTATTTGCTGCTATGCTTGTGTTTCATTGGGATGTTGTTGGAGCTGATTGGGGTTTCTTTATGACTAAAGGTTTTGATCTTGACTTGGAGAGTGAGTCACTGCATGGCAAATGGGATCCCATCTCAGAGATGTCATTTCCTCACCCAGTGTTCTTTGCAAATGAGGTTTTGCAGAGCTCGAGCAGCTGCTTTTTCTTCCAGCTGAAAGCCTCTTCCCAGGAACATTTAAAGACATGAATTGGGTGCTGAGAGCTGTGCATAGGCAGGGAATTAATATCTACCATGGCCCAGTGGATGTAACAAGTCTTGGCAATCAATCCTGGGAGGCCTGCGGGCCACCATAAATCAACCAGTGAGTGCCAAGTGGCTCTGAACCAAGGGGAGGGGAGAGAGGCCATCCCCGGGCTGTGTCATGTAGTTATATATTTTTGATAACTCCAAAAGGAGGAGACTTGGAAAGTAACAAATAAAGCCATGACATGACTTCTTGGTGCCTGGTAAAATGCCCTAGACCCATGCTCTATTTAAATGTATTTTGGAGATGGACTTGCTGTAGATGAGGTGCTCCCAAGCTCATTATATGTTGGCCAGGATGTTTTCAGCTGGCAAAATGCTTCTTTGGGTGTCCCCTGGCTTGGCTCTGCTGCTGAGGAGAGGCAGGGCTGCTTTGGCCAGGAGTCCCTCCTGCCCGCCGAGTGTGCCTCAGCTTTGTCGTAGAGCAGATTTCAGCCAGGATGAGGGATTTCCATCACAGCTTGCTTGCTGCTTCTGGGGCTGGCAGAGCACTCTGCTGCAGCCCTGGCACCTGCCATGGGCTACCACTCATCCTCCCCAGGCTTGGCTTTTTCAAGTTAAGGAAAATGTGGTGGCAGCTCTGCCCGTAGTGTGGGACTGAGGCCCACAAGACATCCCCTTCTTCTTGCAGCTGCATCTGTCACCTCCAGGTACAAAATGCCATCTCCATTACTGGTTGCAATCCCAGTGTTGGCTCTGCCACCTCCGGTGACCTTGCATGGAGCCATGGAGCAACATCAAACAGGAGCCAAAAGAGATGGCCAGGGAGAGACAGGAAAACAATGTGCTGTTAGCAAAGCCCTGGCCAACAGACACATCCACAGCTTGGGGTGAAACAATCTGATCTCTTTTTGATCTTGGGTGATTCATTCTGACCTCAGTAAAAAAACATGGTCCCCAGCCTCGTGCTGAATGGAGGGCACAGAGTTGGAACTGTGCAGATCCTTGTCAGGATGCCTTGGCCTGCAGCCAGCCCCCATCCAATTCCATCACTGCCCAGGGCACGGCCGAGGCAGCACCCCTGGCTACCTCAGCCTAATGGCAAAAGCCCAGTGCTCCTGCCAGGTGAAAAAGCACTTCAAGCCTCTGCCGGCCCTGATTAGCAAAATTATGGTTGCCATGGAGCCTGAATACCTGTTAATAGTGCCTGCCTTCCCTGTCCCCTCAGCAGATCCAGGGGACACAAACTGTGGAACAGAAGCCAATTCTGCTGTTCCTTGGAAAGCTGATTTCTTTCATCCCAGTGAATATTGAAATTGTCTCTATTTTTTTTTTCCTTCCTTCTTTCAGCCTCGTTTGGGGTTTGGGGTAGAGGAGAAACGTCCCTGCCCAGCTATTCCTCAGATGAGCTGTGGGGCTCTAGGCACAGACTTTGTTGCAGCAAGAAATGCCAGGCTGTGAGTAGGGCACCAACCTGCATCCCATAGGAACATGGCTAACTGTCCCAGGGGAGCAAAGACTCCATGCTGTTCCTTTACCAGATGCCTACACTCTGGAAAAGGTGCTGGCCAGTTTATGACCAGCTCAGAAAAGGGGATTTGGAGATCTAGAAACAACTGCCACTATTGTGAGAGGTTAAGATGTCACCTGCTTAGGCTGTGTGAGAGGGGAAGAGAAGGTAAAAATGCTGAGGTGAGATTTTTGGGAATGGGTACACCTGTTACACAGTGAAAAAGGCCTCTGGAGAGTTAGTGAGTAGAAATGCACAGGAGATTGATGGCTAAAAAAAATCATTACAGGAGGGTAATCCTGTAATAATCCTTGTCCCACACAGACAAGGATGGATAGGTGGTCTCTGCTCTGGTAAAACACAGCGGGGCTGCTTTGAAAAGGTCACCCCATTGACCTGTCTGTGCAAAATTATCCAGATCTGGGCCTGTTTGGTGCTCTGTGGGTCTGTGTGGCCCTTCCTGGCCTTGAGGTCTAAAAAAGCCTCCTCCTGCTCTCTGAAATGCATCCTCTAGGTTTGTCATCTCCAGGTGACCAAAGAGGGGCAGCTTTGAGTAGGCTCCCAGCAGAGAGAGAAGCCCCTTTTACATCCCCATGGCCAAAAGATTTGCTTACTCTCCAAGGGGAGAGGGTTCATTCTTGCCCAAAAGCTTCATGACCCTGTTCTGTCTGTGCTGGCTATCCCTGCCCTGGAAAATTTGCTGCAGCAATACCCTGGGAAGGGTCTGCTCATCTGCTTCCTTCTGGGGCAGCAGAATGCAACCTAGGGGCTCTTGCCTGCTGCAGGATAGCACAGAAGGGATAAGGAACTGTCTGTGCCTCAGTTTCCCTCTTGGATGCAATGTTACTCTGTGGCTTGGTGGCTTTTTGTGTTCAGAACCAGAGAGTGTCAATTAAATCTGCAAAGTGCAGGAAGAAATGGGGATGGAGCACAGACAGCTCTACAAGGCTGTGCTGGGCTGCCCTGCAATTACTGTGTGATGTCCTCTTGAAAGGAGCCAGAAGTGGATGCAGTAGGTTATTAGGGCTGTGCTTCTCGAGCTTTGAAACTGAGGTTTGCTTTCTCTTTTGGCTTCTTAACTCTCCTGACACAGCTGCAGAGCTGGGCCTTGCTCAGCTTCTGTGTGGCAGCCTTAACCCAGTCGTGGGGAGAGCCAGCGCCAGCAGGGACAACCTCTGCACTGGCTGGCCCCTGGGAGGGATGGGTGTGCAGCAGGGAGCAGGAGGAACACTGGAACTGGGCTTACAAAGGGAGCCTCATGGGTGTCCTTGCTTGTCTTCTTCCAGCCTAACCCAGATGTGCTCTGGCCATGGAGAGGGCTGGGCTGTGCCTGACAGACCATGAGGAGGAGCAGGTTTTGGTGTGCAGCTGGCCATCCTCCCTGCATCCTCCCCAGGTAGGGTTAATATAATAAAATACGTGATAAGAGGAATAGGCTGAAGGATCATGCTCCCATGTGCAGTTTACCCTCTTTTGAGCAGTGAGGGAGCACTAGAGGAAGGGGGGTTGTCACTTCCTGGTCATTTTGTTTATCAGAAAATTAAAAGAAATAATGGACTATTCTAAAGGACTGTTAGATTTGTGAGTATTAGAGGTGAGATGCAGGAAGAAAGAGATCCAAGAGAAAGAAGTGATATGCAGTCAGTCCCTGAGAGCTACCAACTCTTCCCGAGAGATGTGACAGCAGGTAGGGTGGGACCAGCTATTGAGGCCCCAGTTATGTGGGATGCTCCCACAGGCTGATGTGAATGATGAGGGAAACGAGGAGGCAGAGGGAGAAGGGCCCCATGTCCCGTGGTTCTGGTGTCCCAGAAAAACAGAGGCTGTGAATGGGACAGAGAGGTCTGCCACCTCCTGGAATTCTGGATCTGACAGCCTGGTGAGGATGGAGGGACTCGTGGTTCATTTTGGAGAGAACCAGGCTTTGTCTTGTTCTTGCTCCTTGCAAACCATCCTTCCTACATGCCTGTTGTCCTCAAGAAGGAAAGGAGGCTTTAGGGAAACAGATGTTGAAGTTTGTCAAGAGCTCAGCAACTTTTCCACTGCTTTGTTCCAATCCAAGCAATCTCCGAACATCCCAGTCCCTGCAGACATGCCCTCATCCTCCTGGGAGTGCGGGAGACATGAGCCGTGGGCGTTCCTGCAGGGACAAGGACAGAGGTGCAGAGCTCAGGAGGCTCCCCAAGGGCTGCCTTGAGGCAAAGCCTGGACAGAGATGAGGAACAAGGTGGTTGAAGGAATTGTGGCTGTGTGCAGGGAACAGCCTCTGCCCCAGGGACAGGGAGGTGACTGTGTAACAGTGCACAGAGCTCAGGGAGCACCTGGGACTGTGCTGGGAGCTGACTCTGTGTGACTGTGCTCATCAGGGCAGGCAGAAAATAGAGGGAAACAGACGAGGAATGGAAGGGGGCGAGATTTCCCGGAATGCTTCTTTCCATGTTGTAATCCCTGAAGTGGGCTCATGCTGAGGCTCCTTGTGCCTCTGCACTGGCACAGATCTGTTCCCTGCCTCAGGCATCCCCCAGGGAAAACAGCCTGTGCACAGTCTGGAGGCAGGAAAAGAAATCCCTGCCTCATCACTTACTGTTTGTGGCTCTGCCACCCAGGGGGTGTGACCTGCAACGTGCCAGTTCCCTGGCACTGTCACCCATCCTGGCACCTGCCAAAACAGCCCTGCTGAGCCCTTGCCAGCATCATCCTGCTGCTGTCCCTATGTCCTGTCCCAGCTGTCACCAGCACTATGCCATAACCCTGTTTTACTGTGTCTCCACCCCCGGAGGGGATGAAGTTTCATTTCCTCACTTCCATAGGAGCAGGCAACAATTCTTCTCCTTCTCCCTCGCAGTTTCAGACAGTTTCCAGCTTGTTGATTTCTTCCCTTGAGTGATGTCTTGTTTACACTCATTTACCTTCCAGGCCTTTGGCTTCAGCAGTTCCTCTCCTCTGGGGGAAAAGATGGTTTCCTGAGGAAAGTCAAGGCTCAGGGCAGCCACAGACCCTTTGTGCCCTTGGGGTGTTTGCTCTGCTAGCTCCTCTCTGCTTGATGCTTTTTTGCTGCAGGGAGCAGAGGTAGGGCCAGGTCGGGGCTACCAAAACAGCCCAGGATTTTGCTGGTCTTGTCCTGTCATCCCTCACCTGCTCTGGAATTTCTTTGAACAAAGTCAACAAGGAGCGAGTAGTACTGCTCCATCTGCTGTGTGCTCTGGCATCAGGAGGAGGATTGGGCCGTGCAGGACCCCAGGAGCTGTGTCCTGGTGCTGGAGGCCACCAGACCCAGGTAGCTCCTCACATCCCGGCCACAAGCACCAGGCTCAGCAGTGCAGCGAGCTGTGCTGGGGCTCAGCCCGCGTGGGGATGGCAGCAGGTCTCTCCTGGCAGGTGTCTCCAGGTTCCTTCTCCAAGATCCCTGTACTGCCTGCTCGAATTCAGCCCTGCTGGGGCTCCTCCAGCTCAGCCTCTGTGCAGAAGGAGGTAAATCCCGGAATACCAGAGCCCTTCAAGGCGTCATCCCAGTGGGGGACCGGGTCCACCTGCGCCCTGCCACCCTCAGAGGGGATGAAGGGACCGGCGCGTGTCCCTGTGCCCAGGGGTGCCTCCCCGTCCCGCGGGGTGGCAGTGCCCGCGGCCGGAGCGGCGGAACGATGCGCTGCCGACCCCGCATCCCCCGCCTCTCCTCCCCACCTGCGGGGCTGGGGGGGCTGGAGAGCCCGGAGCCGCGGAGCCCGCACCCCGCAGCTGTCAGCCCTTGGCCGCCGCAGGCGGAGCGGAGCCCGTGGGCTTCTCCGGCTCCGGGCGGGTCTCGGCCCGGTCCAGCATGAGGAGGAGAGAGGAGCCGCGGGCGGAGCGGGGACACGCAGCCTTGGCACGCGTCCGTGGGGCTCCGGAACCGTGAGTGGGTCTGTGTGTGTGCATACATGTACACGTGTGTGTGGGTGTGTGTGTGGGTCTGCGCGACGGCAGAGCACGAGTGTTCCCTGGCACGGGGGGTGTCAGCGCGAACGACAGGAGGGAGCGCGGACAGACAGACAGACACCGGGCACGGGGAGGGAGCTGAGCCGGACGCGGAGCACGGGGCGATGCTGCGAGCGCAGCAACTTCCTCGCACCCAAGTGTGACGGGAGCCGGCTGGAGCCGCCTGCTTCACGGGAGAGTGATTCGGGTGACCCAGGGATGGCACATCTGGAAGTGGGAGACCTCGGGAAGCCGCTGGCTCCATCTGCATTTCCCCGAGATGAGCCCGGACGAGCGGGTGCTGCACAGGCTCCCGTGCCGGACGGTGCCAGGGCGGCCGCGGGGCTGATGGATCCTTTACTCAGCACCGAGGCAGATGACAAATGCCGGCGTTGCGACGGCTGCCGGAGGGGCAGGAGACGTCTGTGCCGCCCTCCCCTGGGACTTTCAGAGTCAATGGAGTTTATTACCTTAACGTTATTTCCTCTCTCTGAAGGGCAGCTTTTTGGCAGTGCTGCTTTGCAGATAAGGAGCCAGCCCCTGGCAGGGGCAGGGTCTCGGCACCGCGATTTGTTTGGCCAGCGGTGGGAAGGGAAGCCCCTGGCACAGCCCCCAGCCTCTCAGCTGACAGCGGACAAGAGGGAGAAGGTGGATAAGGGCAGGCGGCTCCTCCGAGCTGAGCTCCGCGGGGAAAGCAGCGGCAGGATTTCATTTGCCTGCCTCTTAAGGCAGTGAAGACTCCATCCCCTCCCACGCTCCCTCCCCAGTCCTGACCCTGTCCGGCGCAGGGGTGGTGGGACCTCAGCGTTCATCTGGAGTTTCCCAACGAGCCGTAAGTCCTGATCATGTTGGAAAATCAATTTTCCCTCTGGCTGTTTTATTGGTTGCCCTGCCAGCGCTTCTACATATCCAGTAGAGTTGCTGCCAGGTGAGATTTTTGGGGCTGTATCTGTAAGCAGAGCAGGAAAAGAGGACAGCCCTGCTGAGATTGCCCTGATGGGGCAAAGGGGCTGAGGTGGACTGAGGAGTTGTCAGGGTTGTTAGCAGATGGGAAATGGGGCAGGAAGCACTTGGGAAGGCTGAGGGAGTTTAGGTGGAGGTTTTGTGTGGTTTCTCAAAGGAAAGGCTGTGTCTGGGCCAGGATGGGTGCGAGAGTGCAGAGCCCTGGTGATCAGCAGAATCCCAGCACCCTGACACCAGTGGGGAGAGGGACAATGGGAGCAGGGGGAGCAGAGGAGTTGGGAAAGTATCCCACAGACCTCTCCATCTCTCCACAGCCATGAATCCCTATGTCAACTGCTCTAGTTCTGAGTTCCCCCTGCCCCAGCAAGACTTCCCTGTGGAGCCCATCAGCCCTGATCTCAGCAACAGGACTCACCCAGAGACCTTTTTCGACCCTAAGGATGCCAACCTGACAGAGGAGCAGCTGCGGGATAAGTACCTGGGACCTCGACGGTCCAACTTCTTCGTCCCAGTCTGTGTCATTTACCTGCTGATCTTCTTGGTGGGGGCTGTGGGCAACACGCTCACCTGCATCGTCATCCTCCGGCACCGGTTCATGAGGACACCCACCAACTACTACCTGTTCAGCCTGGCCGTGTCCGACCTGCTGGTGCTGCTGCTGGGGATGCCACTGGAGCTGTATGACATGTGGAGCAACTACCCCTTCCTGCTGGGGGCCAGCGGCTGCTATTTCAAGACGCTGCTCTTTGAGGCCGTCTGCTTTGCCTCCATCCTCAACGTCACAGCCCTGAGCGTGGAGCGCTACATCGCTGTGGTGCACCCGCTCAAAGCCAAGTACGTGGTGACCAGGAACCACGCCAAGAGGGTCATTGTCACCATCTGGGTCTTGTCGGTCATCTGCTCCATCCCCAACACCAGCCTCCATGGGCTGCAGCCTCTCTACGTGCCAGGACGGGGGCGGGTGCCCGATTCAGAGATCTGCACCCTGGTGAAACCACGCTTGACCTACAATTTCGTCATCCAGGTCACCACCATCATCTTCTTCTTCCTGCCCATGGGGACCATCAGTGTCCTCTACCTTCTCATTGGCCTGCAGCTCAAGAAAGAAAAGATGCTGGAAGCCTTGGGAGCCAAGACTGGCAGCAGCCGCAACTGCCACAAAACCCAGGGGCAGAAGAAAGTCAAGAGGCGGCAGGTCACAAAGATGCTGTGTGAGTCAGTGCTGGGGATGGCAGAGCCAGGGACTATCTCCCAAGGCTGTGTTGGGAGGGTGCTGGGGGGAAACTGAGTCATGGACAGTCCAGAGCACCGAGGCTGGGTCATTCCAGAGGAAGGCTGTGGGTCTGGCTTGTGGGGTGTTGGGGCAAAGGCAGATCTGGTGATTCTAGTCCAGCAGTAAGGATTGCTTGGGCCAGCTCCCTCTAAGCCATACTATGTCCCCTCCTCGAGGGAAGTGCAGGATGAGAAAGATAAAGGAGGTGGGTTGGGATGGGGGAACCCACTCCCCATCCCTCCACCCAGACCTCAAATGCTGGTGGCAGTGGTGGGGTTTCCCAGAAGCACAGCACTTCTGCCCAGCCCCACAGCCTCTGTGACTCTAACGGAGCAATGACCCAAGGCTGGATTGAAGCATCCTCTTTCCCACTGCTCTTCACTCTTGCTCCCCTCTCCAGCATGGTTCCCAGAGCCTCTGGCTCCCTTCCCAGGAGTGGGAGCTGGCTGCCCTTGGGTAGCTGCCTCTCCCCAGCACGCTGACCTCTACACGCTCCCAGTGCCGTGATGGCACAGCGATGGCAGATTGCCCAGCTCAGTCCAATGGTGGGGCGAGGGCTGCTTCTCTGCCACCTCCCAGACAAGGGCTAACTCTGCTTTCCAAGGCACTTGGGCTGGGCTGGGGACAAAGGGGGACCTGCCCTGCATGCCACAGAGATGCACTATGGCATGGGTATGGCAGAGGACCCCAGAACTACCTGTACATACCTACACCCTTTCCATCAGCAGAGCTGGGTTATAAAACAAAACAAAAACAAAAAAGCCAACCAAAATCAAAACCAGAGCACGAGGAAAGGTCTCAAATAGCTCGTGCTCCTTGGACTTTACTGCTGAAGGTGGCAGGTTTCCCGAGGCTAGATGCCAGCTGGGGAGTGAGCCCCCAGCTGCATGCACAGCTGTGACAGGGCCAGCTGCCTGCCAATGAGGAGTGGAGAATGCAGCACAGAAGGGTCTGAAGTAGCACTCGCAGGAGATGGAGGGAGGAGACCCTGTCCAGACCTCCATCCCTTCCAGAAGGCACTGAGGGGACCTTTCCTCTCTCATTCTTTCTCTCTCTCGTGCTTCTTTGCTATGGCAAAAGCTGAAATGGGGCAGTGCTTGGCCAGGGACTGGAGATCTCTGTGGGGTTGTTAATCCCCATCCCCCCAGTAACTCCAGCTCCTTGTCTCCCCACAGTCGTGCTGGTGGTGGTGTTTGGCATCTGCTGGGCTCCCTTCCACACCGACCGCCTTGTCTGGAGTTTTGTCTCCACCTGGACCAGCAAAATGCTCCACATGTTCCAGTACATCCACATCATCTCAGGTGTCTTCTTCTACCTGAGTTCGGCCGCCAACCCCATCCTCTACAACCTGATGTCCACCCGCTTCCGGGAGATGTTCAAGGAGGTGATGTGCCGCCCCGGCCACCGCCCGCCCTGGGCACGGAAGTACTCGCCCAGCGTCACCCGCACCACCACCCGCAGCACCGAGTGCGAGCCCGTGCCCGGCACCAACGGGCTGCCCCTCTCTGATGTCGAGGAGTACGAGCTGGAGGACATGGAGAGGGGCCAGGCCACCACCATGCAATGTCTCTCTGCTGAAGAGTGGGAGGACAGGGAAGGACTCTGGGACCGGCTTTCCTCACCAGCAGCATCCATCTGACTGTGGCACTCATCCTGTGGTGGGGAGCGGGGCAGGAGTGATAGAGGAATCCCTGCCTCTCTGTGCTGTCCCACTGGGATGGAAAGGCTGGTTGTATCAGCAGCACTGCTCCAGGGACATGGTGGCAGTGACCTTGCTGTGCCCTGGATGCATTGCAAAGCATCCCACTGTCCTCAGCACCAGGCCTGGCCAAGGCCAGGGCATCCCTTGTGGTGTGAGGCTGATTTCTATGTCAGGGATATGTCAGCAACCCCTAAAAATATTCCATCCCTCCTGGCCCAGTGGGGTGAACCTGCAGGTACTGGAGCTGGGGGCTTAGGCATCCCAGGCTGTTTTGGGACACAGAGATGGATGGGTTCCCCCAGAGGTGCTTGCACCTGGGCTGAGACCCAGGGGTATGTGAGAGGTTTGCATGGGATTGTGGAAAAATCTCATGAGGAAAAAATGGTCTGTGGGTGCCTTTTCTCTTGAGACCTCTTCAGGGCAGTCTGGCACCAATGTGACCCTGATTTTCTGGCACATCTCTTCAGTGGTGCCAGCTGGTGCCTGGCTGCAGGGTGCTGGTACAGCTCCTTGCTCCCAGCCTTTCACATGCCCTGCATTCCCAGCCCTTTGAGGGCAAGGGAAGGAGCATGGCTGCTCCCTCCAGAGCTGGAGTCTGGGGGGGGAAATATAGGACAAAGGGATCTCCAGGCTGTCTGTAGTGCCAAGGCAGAGCTCCATGATTGTCTGTGTCACATGAATATGTTCCCCTCTCCCCTCTCTGACCAGCATGTGGTGGGTGCCAATCTCTTCTTCCTCTGCCCACCATGGTCACCTGAACTTGTGTGCAATGTGGGGAGCCCTCCTGCATGGGCTGAGCCTCATTGAGAATTAAAAAAAGCCACTGGCCTGATTTGTGCCCTGCTTGTGTCCCCTAGCACCCAGCTCTGCTCCCAGCATGGGACTGAACCCAGGCCATGTTCCTGGGGAGGGTGATGGATGGCCCATGTGGCAGGGTGATGGACACCAGGGGTGTTTCACCAGATCTCCCCGGGGGCTCTGCTGCTGTGGTCGGTCTGCAGGTCCAGGGACACTGAGGGCATGGCAGGAAGGGCACAAGTGGGATGCCTGCACCCTTCCTGGCCTCTGAGGCTGAGCTAGGGCTGAGGCCTTTGCAGGGGGACAGGTGCCTCTGGAGCCGTGGCCATCAGTCCTTCCCCAGACACATGGCTTGGAAAATGTCATGAAAATGCCAGGGAGCGTGGGCTGGCTGGTCATGCTCCCCCAGGCTGGAAGGACCCATCGATTTCCTGTCTGAGATCAATGCTGCTGCTGCCTTCCCCAGGTCCTGCAGGATGAAATATTGAGGATCTGAAATGGGAGCCGAGGGACTGCCCAAGCAGTTTGAGCTCTTGTTTTGCTCTACTTACTCAACCCCAACTCCCTCACAGCCAGCTCTGGAGGCTCCCCTGGCTCAGCATCACATGGCTGTGCCTCTGGTCAGCGTGGGCTAGCCTGGGGCTCGCTTGAGCAGAAATACTGGATGAGCAAGCCCCAGGCAGAGCAATGGCAGCTGCTACTCTGCTTCCAGCCCGTCCTAAGCACATTGCATGGGACCACAGCCAGGCCAGTGACCAAGAAGAGGCAGGGATTGGGGCTTGTACACTCCCTCCTGCCCCCATCTACCCAGTCCCTAGTTCAGAGGCAGTGCAGCTGTCTCCCCCTGCTCCCCATCTCACAGTCAGGTCTGCCATGAGCAAAGCCCTTCCTTGGCCCTTGAGGGGTCCTGGTGGGTGCTGCTGGGTGAGGGTGGGCATTGGGCTGCAGTGTTTCAGGGTCCTGCTGACTGCTTGCAGCCTCTGTCTGGAGGATGTCAGTGTGACTGAGGGCATTGAGATCCGTCTATTTCATCCTCTCTCTCTCTCTCTCCTGTCGGTGATGCTCCTGGCAGGGGACAGCACCCTGGCAGCCATGTGGGGCCCCTTGTTGCTGCTGCGTGGGTGGATGTGACTGATGCCTCCTTGATGGCCATTATTGCCCCATCTCACTTCACCCAGGTGCTTCCTCAGCCACAAATCTCCAGGGAATGGCTTTTTAATAGGCAGTCGATAGTATTTTATAATGCAGTGCCAGACACCTGTGTGCAGCTTTGGGGTCCCTCGTGCTGCACATCAGGCAAACTTGTCCTGCTGTTCCTGAACAGCCAGGCTGTGCAGGGACACAGCTGTGGCTGCTGCAGCTCAAGTGCCTTGGTCAGTGTCAGAGTGTGTGTTCCCAGGGTTTTTTTACAGGCTCCTCAGTTGCAGCACAGCTGGGATGGAGTCCAGAGCAGCCAGAAAGGTGAGGCACTGCCTTTGCCTTTATCCAGCCTTGCGTTCCCAGCTGCCCAGGCATCTCCTGACCTGGGACTCCCCATCCTCCCTGGTGGTCCCAAATTCTGTCTGAGATGCATGAATATGCAGCTCAAGCCCTGATATTTTGAGTGGTGATGCTGGGGCTGCCCCACCATGCACTCCCCATGCACAGCTGGGCCAGGGTCACCCTGGAAAGCATCTCAAAAGCTTGTCAGACACGTAGCTGCAGCATGGCTGGTGCCAATTCCTGGGTGGAGATGTATGGGCAAACTTTGCTCCCATGGCTGGGTTTTGATGATATGGAGACTTCCTGGGTACCACCTGGGAAGCCAGCCAGGCTCCCAAGAGATGCTGGAATCAAAGGCTGCTGGGCAAGTCCTTTAATCCTACAATTAATGAATGCATGAAACCTAATAAAAAAGGAACTGATCTCCTCAGGGAGAATGGTTTCATGAAGAGCATTTTTACACCTCTCCACCACTGGGAAGGCAGTGGTTGATGACTCCTTCCTGCCTCAGGCTCACTGCAGCCCCCAGGAAGGGAATTACAGAGCTGTTTGCTCCAAGAACAATGCTCCCCACTGCCCTGAGCCCTCAGGATCAGCCTGGCCCCTGCCACCTTACCAGTATAAATTAGAAGGATTATTCCTCCCAGGGAGGCGATATAGAAGCAAAGGGCCCTGTGGGACAGGGAAATGCAGAAGGCAAGGATGGGCAAGTTGTTCCCACCCATGTAACTGGCCTGGGGGAATGACTGGTGCTTCAGGATGACTCGGCAGAAAGAGCATTCCAAAACACTGCCTGGGAGTCAAATATTTCAGACCCCAAAGGACCCCAGATGGATCAGAGAAGACGTAAATTGAGGGGCGAGGAGGTGCAGGGAGTGTGTGGATGCCATTGCTCCATGTCTTTGCGGCAAGCTGGGAGAAGCATCTCTCTGTCCCTGCAATATGGAGCACGTGGTCTGGTTGGGCTCCATGCCAACATCTCCTCTCCAAACACTTTGTTTCTGAAGAGCTGTTCCCCAAAACTTGTCCATCTGTCCTCCCAGACTTACAGCAGCTTCTGTCCAACTGCCAGCTCCTGCCTAATCACCTGCTCCTGGCTGCAGGAGAACCCTCTTGTCCCCCCCGTGCCAGCTCAGCTCCTGGAGCTGTTTCCCCCCACGCTGCTGCATGCCCTGAGTGACACAGTATCTCCAGAGTTTCCAGTGAAAAGATTTATCACCATAGCTTTGGGGATTAAAAAGCAATCCATCTATGAGGCTGCCCCAGCCTTGTAAGGCTTTTTTTTTGGTGCTGTGATTGTTTGCAACAAGCATGGGGTGGGTTTTTTTTCATTTAGAGAGCCAAACTCAAGTTTTACAGCAATTGCCTTGTATATTTGTAGCTGTGATAAATGGCTCCAGAGTGTGCCAGCGGATTTTTTACTGCCCCTTTTCAAGGGAAGGGTTGTTTTTCCCTTCCTTCACACAGCCATGGGACAGGGAAAACTCATACAAGAGTGAATTTGGCAAAGCCCTTCTGAGCCTGGAAATGAGCAGTT
Organism: Leptocoma aspasia; assembly: GCA_013399835.1. Classification (NCBI taxonomy): domain Eukaryota; kingdom Metazoa; phylum Chordata; class Aves; order Passeriformes; family Nectariniidae; genus Leptocoma; species Leptocoma aspasia. Next base: position 32,235 of record VXAX01002835.1, read on the forward strand.
CCTGCCTAGGGCTGGGCAGGGGGACAGGTTTGGGCTGCCCAGCCATGGATGCAGCACAGCAGCCTCTCCCACCAAGATCCCAGCCTTTGTTAGGGGAGGAGTGAAGCAGGAAAATGTAGATGTCAGGAAACTGTGCTGGGTTTGAGCTTAAGCTGCTTTTCAAACCATATTTTATTTATTTCCCTTATTCCAGGCTAGTGGTGGTGGTGAAAAGCCAATACATAGTGGCTAAAGATGGTGATGGGCAGCATGAGATAGGCAGGGAGGCAAACAGACAGCAAGGAATCAGGTTGGAAGGGACCTTTGAATGTTTTCTAGTCCAGCCCCTAGAGTATGTACGTAGAATTCGATTCTGCTCCTCAGGGACACCTCTGGGCTCAGTTTTTAAGCCCATACCAGAGGCAGCCCATCTTCCTGCCTGGCACCTCAGTTGCTTCCTCAGGAGCCAGGATTCTCACAGAAATCAGCTTCCAGGCAGCCACACACTGCAGGGAGGCTGGGAAGAGGCAGCGTGGGGAGCACAGCCCAGCCAAGGGCCTGGATGGAGGAGCTCTGGATGCTCAGACTGACTCAACAGTGGTGCACTGTGACTGTCACCTGCACCAGGGACAATCTCCTCTATGTCACAGCAAACCCAACAGCCCTGGAGGGATGAGGCCATGTGCAGGGAAGTGATGGGGTCCTTGCACCCTACCTCTCCCCACCTTAGGGCACACAGGGAGGGAAAACACTAGAGCTAGATGGACAAAGGGTATCTCTAAGAAGTGAAGGACTGTGTGTTGTTCCGTGTCTGAAATCCCACTGTCCTGCTGGCAGGGTGAGGGGAGGGACAGAGGTGCAATGCACAGTGCCCTTCCCCACAGTCTAGCAGGGACCACCCATGAAAGCCACTGGGCACCTTCACAGGCATCAGCTGGGGCAGGGTTAAAACCTCACCACAATGGGTTAGAAGAGAGAGACTGGTTAGCCCATGTCTTCTGTAGCAACTTGTTGCTAAAGATGGCAGAATTTATGTCAGAAAAGCCTGTGTGATGCTTAATTTGGTTCATGGGGGCACTTTGGTTAAAAAATGAAAGTGAAGAAAGATAATTAGCACTGCAGTAAGTGGATTAAAGTCGGCTGGATGGCTGAGCTCTGAGGCCAGTGGGGACTGCTAACAACTGGCTGTGACTGCTGGCAGGACTGGGAGGATTTGGCTCAGGGCCCTGAGACTGACCTGAAGGACAACAGCCTGCAAAGGGCTTTCTTACAGCCCCACAAGCTGTGCTTAGGGTCCCCAGCATACACGTCCCAGGGTCTGCCCTGGTCCCCTGGGTGGGATGTAGTGGATGAGGGGGCACCAGCCCTCTGGGTCTCATTGGGGTGGAGCAAATTCCAGCATGAAGAGGAAGGCTGGAAAGCCCAGACTGGAAAAAGCTAAATTTTTTCTAGTGTTATATATATTTAGGACCAGTGAAACTGGTCTCTGACCAGTCCCTATTGTCCCTGACCAGGCTCCTAAGGGCAAGGGTGTAATACCTTATGGGGAAATGCCTCCTTATGAACCATGTGCTTTTCTATAAGGTCAGCTCCTCTTCAAATACGGTTTTGAGGGTATTTGCTTCTTCTAAGGACTTCTCTGTGTTACAGCCAGGAAGGGAACAACAGCCCTTGCTCCTCCACTCTACCATGCCCAGATGGCATTTCCCCCTCCCTCCTGGCACCAGCAGTGCTTGGGCTGAATCTCTCCAAAATAAGTTTGAATGAAAACAAGTAAAACCCAAGATATGGACCCAGGTTCAGGGCTAGACTCCAGCAGTCTCTGCTGCAACGTTATTACAGTGGCAGACTTTAATTATGTGGGTTTATCACTCTCTGTGCTTATCATGGCAGCCAGGGTGAGTTTGTCTTCTCAGTTCAGGACTATTGAATGTGGCACACTGGAGAAAGCTGTCTGAGAGGATTTGGAAGCCAAACTCATCTTTCTTGTTATCTTTCCTGGGTGGGTGGAGTGACTGTGTGGCATTAATGACCACCTCACATTAAGGATGCTGAGACTGAGCATGAGACATCCCTCCTGCCCCCCTCCGGAGCTCACATCAGGCACGGGATGGTTCCAGCTGGCCCTGGAGCTACAAGCCAGGTCAAAAGCTGTATTTCACACAGGAATCAGCCTGGGGCTGCCAGGATGGGAGGTTCCCAGCAGGTATTTGGCAGAGACTGATGGACAGGTTCTACAAGACGTTCTCCATGCCCTGGCAGGGCAGGCAGTGCCTCAGGGGCAAGAGCTGCCAACAGGGGCAAGACATGAAGACATAAACACTGATCTTTTTCCTCAGTTCCTGTGCCTGGCCTCTTCCAGGACAGCTGATAAAAACTCCTTGCTGCCTGACACTTGTTTGTAGCAGCTTGCAAAGAAGCTCAGCAACACTGTCCTCCTTCATCCCCAGGCAGGGAATGTTCCTCAGAGCGGGGAATCCCTGAGGGACTTCCATGTGTCCTCTTGCATAGCAGCAGCCTCAGCACACACAGGGCTGTCCCCTCCCCAGACAGACCTCACTGTGGCAGGCACCTGCTTTTCAGTGTCCTGCTTGCAGGGAGAAGCATGAGCCCTGAGCCCACCCCATCCCATCCCATCCCATCCCATCCCATCCCAAACCCCCATCCTCAGCCATCTCTGGCCCAAAGCACCCCCTCCCCTGCACACCAACCCCTCCAGCACTTGGCTTGTTTAATTCCTTTTAATTTCTCATCCCTTGCTCAGAGCGGCTGGGACCAATTTGCTGCTGCTGTCACCAGAAAGAAATCAAGTTAATGATAAGAAAGACATTATAATTTAGGAGACCCATCAAGCCTCACCGCTGTATTAATAAGGAGCAGGGAGGATATTGCTGCTGCCTGCTCTGCTCTTTTCTCCTACATTACAGCCCCAGGCCATCCTGGCAGCCTGTTAGCAATGCCAGGCTCAAGCTGAATTTTTTGCATCGTGGTTTGCGAGCTCTTTGCTCCTCTGGTGTTTTCCAGTGATTTCTGCTTTGGCTAAAGGAAGATCCACATCTCTCTACAGCTCTTCACTTCTCCAAACTTATTCTGGTGTCAGCTCCAAACCTCTCTGCCGGCGCTGATTTAAACAACCGCCTTGCACAGATGGAAAAGCAAATGGTTTGAGCTGGGTTTCATTCCTATTTTTCTGTGGCAATCCCGACTGACAGGCGGTGAGTCCATCTGGCAGGAACCTGAAACACAGCAGCAAGTGCTGTGCTCGAGCATCATCTCCAAGATGAGGGCTGGGTGAGGACTCCTTCAGGCCCTTCCCGTGGAAGAAGGGAGATTGATAAGATGCATTTCTGCTGATTCAATTAAGGATGGTTGAATTAGATATGCAGCAGCAAAAAGCTAAAAGAAAGAAAACACAGTAAGTGGTAATAATTGGGCTGAAAAGCACCCATTTGCACCCAGTGGGATGGGATGAGTGTGTTACTAGAAGCATTTAAAGGTTTTTCTTCCTAGAAGTATGATTTTTGTCTCTGTGCTGATTGTCTCTGTGCAGACATAGCTGGGAGATGTAACAGTTTAACCCTATTCCAAAAGCCAGTCCCCCCACACTTGGCTGGTCTGCAGGACCTTTTCAATTGCCCCAGCCTGGTTTTTGGCCAAAGTTCTGGCAGGAGGTGGTTGGTGAGACCAAACTCTGTGTTAAGCCCTGCACTGCTGCAGGTGTTCATGAGGTCCCAGGGCAGCCCTGAACAGAAACTGCCTTTCTCCTCTCTGCACAGACAGCCTTCACCCACAGTGTGATGGGGCCAAAGAAAACCCATGAAAATAGAGAAATCTGGCACCATTGCGACTGGAAATGTTTGGACTTTTCCCTTTTTCTTCTGGACCTTTCTCCCAGTGAGATCTCCTTTTGCAAAGAGGTTTGCTCCCTCCCATGCTGTGGCTCATCCACTGGGGATCTTTTATCACCTTCAAGGTCTGGGTGTTGCTGGCCCTGCAGCAGGAAGCACTTTGTGTGGAGGATCTCGGTTTCCCTGGGAGTGATACCCAGAGCCAGGGTGAGGATGCAGGCACAGGAGGAGCCCCAGCACGGTGGCAGGACCAGTCTGGGCACTCCTCAGCCCAAAGGCACAGGGTGATGCCACCTGCACCAATTTCAGCAAGTTTAGGCACGAGGCTATGAGGCTCCCAGCCCGGAGGGTGCAGGGTTTGGCAGCCATGGTGGTGATGATTCATTCTGCTCCGGAAAAAGGGTGCAGAGCAAGCACTGCTCCACAGCACAGCCCCCAGCCTCTGCCCATCGCTGCACGGGCACATCCCAAAGCCTCAGAGCAAAGGAGTGTGGAGACACAGTAATGTGTTCCCTTACCCTCACAGCATCCTCAGGAAATGTTGCTTTCATAATAACCCAACAAACCCTTACTGAGGCTGTTATACACACCTATGTACCAACACAGGTGTGTATTCTCAGTCTCAGAAAGGCTTCTCTAGAGTAAATGCAGCAGCTCACCCAGCCAGGGCTGCCTTACCTGGGGAGGTGGGACACTGGGAGCACCAGTGCTCTTTCTCCCCGGGCTCAGTGTTCCCCTTCAGATATATCCAAAGCACCAGAGGCACCTTCTTCCTCATCCCTGGGGCTGTAAGAAAGCATCATCCCTCCTCTTTCTTTCCAGACTTTTTTTTTTTTTTTTAAGACTCTGTAAAGAAATATACTTAAAGAGGTTCAATTTCAAGCCATGAATCAAATGTTTGGGAGAAGTGCAACCTCACGAAGACAAATCAAGCTACACACAGTACTCAGAGGTTATTTACCCCACTGAAAATGACTGTAAAATCCACTTTTTCCAGTCAGCAGTATACCCAGGGAGCCCGCCCTCCCAGACAAGGCAGAAGGTGCCAACCACTTGTAAATTATATTCATGGACCTTTTATTGGGCAGATGCTGCATTACTGGACTATGGCACAGGGCAGAGAAAGTCATGAAGGCAAATGGTGCAGAGCCACCTGAAAAACAAATCAAATAAGATTTTGACAGCATGATCTGTACTTGGATTTGCTCAGAGAAAATTGCAGGTGCTTTTGGTTTTCGTGCTGGAGGTCAAGAACGGCTGTGTGGGCTTCCCTTACCCTTGGGCAGGGGGTTGTTGACGTGGGTTGGAAAGCTTAGGTGGAAATTTTGCCTCTGGTGGAAATTTTTTTAGGCCATGTCTGCTCTGTCCCTGAAGTGGCTGCAGATGGGGTAACCCAGTGTGCCGTGGCTGGAAGGACAACGCCTCAATCCTGGGGAGGTGGAAAAGAACTCAGCAGAGGATGGTCTTGAAAAGGGTTGCTCTCCCCATGATATTGCAGGTCCTTCCTTCCTCCATCTTCTATAAATGGCCCTTAAGCATTCCCCCTGTCCACGGGACATGGAATTCCTGCCATCTGCTGGGCTCTGAGGTCCCTGCAGGTGGGAGGCAGTGCAGCCTCACCCCTTCCGTGGGTGAGACCTCCCCTCGGGAAGAGTGCAGTAGCCACCGGCACAGCACATTCTGAGGGTTGACTCTGCTTCTCCCAGCAGGCAAATCAGCCTCTCCAGCTTGGAGCAGTGCTCACTCAGCTTACTTTTATGTGCTTAATCCCAAGCAATGTGCAGGCTCTGCCCTGTGCTCCACATCATGTGCATAATAAATATGCTAAAGCAGACGGCTAATTATTGGGAATGTAGAGCCCTGCAGGAGGTGGGCAGACATTCTCATGCCTTTGCCATGGCTTGTTATAAACGGGTTGTACTGCTCAGATTCATCTTCCTGATCCCATGGCTGACAACATCCTAGAGCTGTGCTGGGGACAGCACTGATGCTCAGAGCCCAGACTCTCCTCCCACTGCCGTGGCCACGGGGACTTCCCTGGGGTAGGGGCTGCCCCCTCCTCCATGGTCCTTCTAGCCCTTCCCTGTTCCCCTGCTCCCAGGGATGAGCTCTCACTCCTGCAGGTTGTCACGGCACTAATTCAGTCCCTGAGGTTTCTCACTGTGTGCTCCCATCCCACGTAACCATCGTGCTCCTCAGGAGCAGCTCGTGCCCCTTCCTTGCCATGATATAAGCGATTATTAATGCATTAGTGTTGGGCTGCTGAACCATAATGTCTTTATAGTCAATAGCATTAAGCATTTAATTACCCAGCGGGACGAATCGATGGGCTTCTTTCTTTGCTCTACAATTATAACTGAGCAGGAGAGATGCAGAGTAATTTTCAGTGTAATTTTCAGACTGCTTTAAGCTTCCTCTGCCATTTTGTACACAGGGAGATGAGCTGATGGCTTGTACAGGATGGGAAGGAGAGGACTTTTCCCCAAGAAACCATGTTCTCGCCTCCCTCCCAGGATGCAGACATCATGAACAGAGCTTGCCCAGCTATATGAGACACCACTGGGTCATTCAGGACTAGGTTTTTCGGGTCTGAAGCACCAACAGTGGGGAAATTATTGCTCTGACTCTTATTTTTAACTATGGCCGTAGGAAGTTTCAAAGCAGTGGTTTCATCTCACATCCTGCAAGTGGGAATTTCTGTGGTGAGAGCTGGTAAGTGAAACAGCCCAGTGTGCTGCTGGGATGAGGCACAAACAGTCTGAGAGTGGTCTGGGCTGGAGAAGTACTTTCAGCTCTTACTTTTAACCTCCTCTTGATGGAGCTTGCGGCAGGGGGGCAGATGGATGGTGAAATCTGGATGGACTCAGTCTCCTTGACTCCCAAGCTCTGACCTCTCCCGGGCTCACGGGTGATCTGTACACCTTGACACCTGCCCAGGTCACTTCAGCTCTGCAGGCACAGTCAAGTGCAAAGTAATCCTTTCCAAAAGCTCAGCCCATGGCTGGACCATGCAACCATGAGAGCCCTTGCGGAGGCTCTTTCCTCACAGCAGCAAGCTGGGACAGGAGCTTTGCAAACTGCATGGATGGGGCTCTTTAGCTTTTAGCTTTTTTTTAGCTTTTAGCTTTTCTTTTAGTGGGCAACTTTAGCTGGGAGAACACAGGACAGAAGCTCTCAGGGGGAGTGACAGAACATTTCCCACTGAGCTTCAGAAGCCAGCCAGCACTTCCTACTGGCACTGATGTCTGTTTCCTAGAGCAGTTTTGGCTCTTGCTCCCTGGCAGAGGCTGGGACATGTTATACTGGGGACATGTGTGTGTTCGTGTGTGTGTGGCTCTGCTCTCCCTGATGTTTTTTGGCTCTGTTCTGGTTCTAGAGGTAAGAACATGGGGCAGCCCCATGCTGCTCACTGCCTTTGCTGAGTGATGGGTTCACGTGGCTCCCAAGCAGGGATGAGCCACCTCCTCACTCAGATACAAACACAAAAACAAACTGATATCACAGAATCATTGTCAATGGTCCATATGGGGATCAAACTGGTGACCATATAAGAGGAGTGGAGAGAGACTCCTGCTTTTCCAATTTTAACTCAACAAAGATTAATTTATTTTTTTTTTGGGTTTGGGTTTGGGTTGGTTCCAGGCAGAGTGTCTGCCCTCCACTGGCCTTGCACCCGGGAGCTGCTGTGAAATGGAAATAGCCCAACACAGGCCTGGGAGCAGAGGGAGCTTCCAGTGAACAAACTAAGACAAAGCCCCAGGTCACTGCTCCATGGGGCTGTACTAAGGGGGAGATGTGCTGAGCCACAAGAGTGTGCAGATGTTTTACTTGAATGTCTTGACAGTCATCCCTGGAGACCCAGTGCTTGTCTGGATTGTATTCCCTATTGCCTCAGCTCTGGGAGACGAATAGGATGCACAGAAATGCCCATGCAAAGAGGAGCTTCCTCCTCTGAGCTGTCTCCACAAAGGTCCTGGAAAGCCTTCCCAAATGCTGCAGGGCAATGCAGGAAGATGTGCAGTTGCATGGAACTGTGACGTGCTCTGGCTGCTGGCCTGGCATTGCTGAACTGGGATCACCTCTAGCTTTGCTCCAGATTGACTTCCCCTGGGTTGTAAAGGATTTGCATTCATTGCTTCAAAATGCCTGCCTATTTCCATCTCAGACTTTCTCCACTTGCAGTTTCTCTACTCCAATGGAGAGAGAAGGGTGCTTCCAAGGTCTCCTCTCACCACCCAAATTGCTCCACATCTCCCAATCCTGGTTTGTCTTCCTTATCTCACACCTCTTCCAGTCCCACTTTTTTCTCACGCATCCTTTTCTCCAGGGCTGCACTTGTTCTCCTGCTGAGCAGATCCAGAGGGGAGTCCACGTGGCTGGGAGGCTCTGGGTGGCTGTGTGGGCTTGCTGGGGGCTCACAGGCACATCACAAGATCCTGCTGCCAGCTCCAGGCAAGGGGTGTTGGGGAGAGGAACTGGCCTGCCAGAAGGGATATCTTAGGGGAATTGGCTCCTTCTGGAAATAAAACCCACATTTTTTTCTTCAGTGTACCAGAAATTATCATTACAAGGAATATTCGGAGGTCATATGGAGACTAAATCTGCATGTACAGAAGTGCCTGTGGGAGTCACCTGTAGGTTTCCTTGTCCATGAACCCCAGGAAATGGCACAGGGATGTGCTGGGTTATCACCCAGCACCTGCCAGTGTGACAATGGGTATGCCCAGCTCCAGAGGCCCATGCCAACTCCTGCAGCATCCCACCTCAAGAAAGGATACTTCCCAGAGAAGAAACCCCATACTCTGCCAGGCACTGTTGACTTTCATCCCTGCAGGCCAGCATGTCCCAAGCTGCCCATTTCAAGGCAGAGGACATGCACTTGTCTGTGACTACTTGAATTAAGTGCCATTTGTCACAGCAAGCCCTGCACCCACTTCATACTCATCATCCTTGAGGACTCTCCTCTTGGCACAGCCAGGGGGATAATGAAGAAAATACATAATTAGACTACTACACAGTCCCATCTCATTTTCTGTCCTGCATTAATTAGGGCCTGGGGAACTGTGCAGTTGGGAAGAAAGAGGACAAGCCCTGAGTGCCTGGTGCTGCTGGGTCACCATCCATCAGCTGTGGTACCAGTTGGCATAGGAGCACCATGATGGGGTGAGGTGGGCACCAAGAGGGGAAAAGGATTTGCCAGTGGAACACGGGGTTGTTCAAGGGGTTTGGAACAGCATCTAGACCTGGAATTGGTAAATTTGCTTTTATAGTGGGGTTTTTTTGTGGTTTGTTCTTTTTGGGGGTTTTTTTTCTGTCACCTTTGTCATGCCATACACATCGGGCCACTGCTCAGACCACATAGCAGGTGATGTCAGGTTGGGGCGCTCAGCGACACGTTTCGTTGCTTTTCTAGCTCGTTTCCCCTTCTCTGAGCACCCACTGGGTGTTTGCTGGAGATCCCTGACAGTTTTTTTGCAGCAGACGCTTGCACCAGCCACAGGTAAAACTTTTCCTCTCCCGACTGCACTTGGCTGCCGCTTATATCCGCCGAGCATCAAATCCGTCCCGGGATCTCCTGGGAGCGCCGAAGGAGGCAGGGCAGGATGTCCCGCTCAGCTGCGCCCAGCGAGGCGCGTTTGGGGGAGCCGGGTGTCCCCCCGGGCTCCCACCCGGGACAAGCAGCCTTTTGTCACCATCTAGTGGAAACCCGCAGCCGCGACCGGCCACAGGCTGAGCAGGGCGCTTGGGAACACTCACTCACCTCATCTGTGACTCCTGCGGGGCTCCCCCTCGAGCCGGCCACCCAATTTTCCTGGCTTTTGGGCAGCCGCGTTTGCCTGGCAGCACTGTTCCCCCGCAGCCCTGGGCAGCAGCAGCAGGGTAAGGTGTTCCCAGCGCTGCAAGGCTCGGGAAAAGCACAGGGGTGAGCATCTGCTATGCCAGAAACTGAGAACCCATGGCAAATACCTCCTGGGGTCTCCACTGAACCAGCTAAATTCCCTTTAACTGTGGAATTGTATCAACACTCCCAAGCCACAGACATGCTATAACAAGAGACAGCCATAAAAGTACCTAAAGTATGTTTACTGCACAAATAGAGCTGTCAAACCTGCTCTTTTGGCCAAATTACCCTTCCCACTGATGCTTCTCTGTGAGACTTCCCTCAGCCTTGAAATTTCTGGAGTTGCCTGCAGAGGAGCTGGGCTGTGCTGTGCCACAGCAGGGACAGGCCTGCAATGAAGTGTGTCCCAAAAAAGGCTGGCCTTGCTCCACTCTGACATTCTCCTGCCCAGTGCTAGGGCTGACTGGAAATCTGGGCCACACATGGGATACATGGAACAGCCCAGCTTAAACGCTGGCATCTTCAGTATCCTGGCTACTTTCCTCCCTGCAGTATCCTTGGCCCTTTTTGGCCATAACAGCAGTTGGCAGGGTTGGGCCATATCCAGACCTGCTCAATGGTGCTTGGATAACACAGAGCATGGATTGGCATGGAGCATGGATTGACACAGTGCATGGATTGACACAGCCCCATGGGCAGCTCTCACTCCCCTGCACAGGGTGCTGTGCTCCTTCTCCCAGTGCTGGGTTCTGCTGCAGCCTCAGAGATGCCAGAGGCAAGGACAACCTTCCAACACACTGCTGGGGAAAGAGATGGAGCGCAGGCCATACGGACAAGTCCCCTGCCAGGGCTGGGAACCAAGACTGGCCAGCTGCCAGCCCAGCCCTCTGCAGATCCCACTGCTGGCACTCTTACTGGACACATAAAGTGTCCCAGCTGCCAAACGTGCCCCTGGCTAAAGCAACAGTTGTACCTTTCTCATGACAAACCAGCCTCCCACAGCATGGAGAGGAACCAAGGCCAGCCCCAGCACAGGCAGCAGAGCTGTTCAGGGAATCATGGTACATGATTTTGTTGCACCACATGCATGGTGAGGAGAGCGCAATCAGCTCTTGCTTCTGACAGTCAAAAATCACTTTCAGGTTTCTCTGTCTTCCATTCCATCACTCTGCAGCCCCTTGGGCCACACTTGGTCTGTGTCACTGCTTCCCCCATGCAGTGTCCCCGCTTGGGGACAGCTCCTGCAGCACACAGTGGGACATGAGCCAGACATTGCTATTTCACAGATAGCAGAGTCCAGCTGCCCTACACAAGGGGTTTTCCCAGGTGGGATCCCCATCTGCCTGCATGTGTGTGACCAGGGCTGGGATGTGGTCAATATCCCATTCTGTTCCAGCTCCTTCCCTCCCTGTCCTGGCTGATGGTGATAGGCTCTCCACAGGCTTAGCTTTCTCCTGGAGAGGCTGATTGATCCCATCACCTTTCAGTGAGCAGGTGCCCTTAGCTATGGCTCAGCTTGCCTGGAAACTGCCTCTCCTTACCCAGGAGAGGACAACCTAGGAGCCAGGTATATTGCCTCACTCACATTGTGCCCCTTGCTTCAGGTGGCACTGAACAATCCTGGCGTGTCCCCTCAAGGACATCAGGGCCATGCAGGGACAGCATTCATTGAGAGTCTGCATTTTTATTGTAGGGCTCACTAGGATCTCATGTTCTCTAAGTCAGGTGCTTAATTCAAGTAGGCCTTGGAAGAGCAAATTGCTGGAGTCACCCATGCCTGAGTTAGGAGGTCCCAGGAGCTGGCTGCATGCCCAGTTTGAAGTGGTAGGGGATGTAAAGCAGTGGGGAAACCCCAGCAGTGGAGGCCACTCCATTGGTGTCAGGTAGGGACAAGGCAGCACCCAGCCCTGCCAGCAGTGACAAGTGAAACAGGGCTGCTGATTGTGCCCTGGGATCATTTCTACCCCGCCTTTATAGCCACCGGGGAAAGATTCCACAGGGAGAAAGGTGGTGTCTTCTTGCAGTGACTGAATTCAAAAACATCTATCAGGCAAGCACAGGCTTATTTTTTTCTTCCACTTTGGGCCTTTTCTCCCAGCTTGAAGCAGTGGAGGCTGGCAACTGCAGAGTGCTCCTGTGCCAACTGCAACCTCAGCAGCAGCACACTGACCCGCTTCTACGGATGTTTCTTCAAGCCGTCCGCGGGTGCTCGGTGCCTCCCGAGGGCCGGGGAGGGGATGCGGGGCGAGGCGGAGCGGGTGGCACAGACAGCGCCGGGGCAGAGACAGCGCTGGGGCGAACCCAGTCCCAAAGCGGAAGGCAAAAGCTCGGGGAGAGTTCCACGCCGGGCGCCGAGCTGCCGCAGGGCCGGCCGGGACAGCCGGGATTGCCGGGAAATAGCAGCGTGTCCCCCGGCGCCGGGACCTCCCGGGACCCCCCCGGCCCCACCACGCGGCCGCCGCCCGCCACGTGCTCCCCGCGGCCCGGCCCCGCCCACCTGCGCTGCGCCACGCCGGCCAATCAGCGCGCAGGCGCCGAGCCGCCTCCGTCCCATTGGCTGACGCCGAGTCCTCCCGGGCGGGCGGTG